>JADDOH010024355.1:0-10334 GCA_016648135.1 Agrypnia vestita | reverse complement strand
AATTACTTGACAAAAAATCATTCCCATAATTATTTTATCTTATTGTTACCTAACAATAATTAATTATTTATTTATTATATCTAGAGTTATAATTGGAAGAATTATAGGATTTAATCAAACCTCTCTACAAATAATCTTAGCTAACTCATCTATTAATCATATTGGTTGAATACTTACAACTATAATAATCAATATAAATATGTGAGTTTTATATTTCTCTATTTATAGATTTATTAATTCTATTTTAATGATTATTTTTAATTCAATAAAAATTTTCCATCTTATTCAAATTTTTTCGTCTAAATCTTATTTATATATAAATATATTTATTTTTCTCAATCTTTTAAGATTAGGGGGATTACCCCCCTTTTTAGGATTCTTACCTAAATGATTAACAATTAACTTTTAAATTATAAATAATTTCTATTTCATAAATTTTATCTTAATTATAAGATCCTTAATTAATCTCTTTTTTTACTTACGTATTTTATACTCCTTCTTAATAATGAACTACTTCGAAATTAAATTTAATAAAATTTTCTTATCTAAAATCAACTTTTTACTACTTTAAATTTGCAATTTAATATCATTAATTGAATATAAAACTATAGTAAAAAAGAAAATTTTTCTTATTGATAAATTTACAATTTATTGCCTAAATTCAGCCATTTTACTGCGACAATGACTATTTTCTACAAATCATAAGGATATCGGAACAATTTATTTTATTTTTGGAATCTGAGCTGGTATAGTAGGGACTTCTTTAAGAATAATTATTCGAACAGAACTAGGAACTACTGAATCTTTAATTAAAAATGATCATATTTATAATGTATTAGTTACTGCCCATGCTTTTATTATATTTTTTTTTATAGTTATACCTATTATAATTGGAGGGTTTGGAAATTGATTAGTTCCTTTAATAATTGGTGCTCGATATAGCCTTCCCAAAAACTCATATTATAATAAAACTCATAAATCAAAAACTTATATTATAATAAATAATATAAGTTTTTGATTATTACCCCCATCCTTAAATTTTCTTCTTATTAGCTCTATTGTTGAAAGAGGAACAGGTACTGGATGAACAGTATACCCCCCCTTATCTGCTAATATTGCCCATGCAGGAAGATCTGTAGATATCTCAATTTTCTTCTCAATTCTTATTCTCCCTGGATTCGGAATAATTTCTCAAATTATTAATCAAGAAAGAGGAAAAAAGGAATCATTTGGATTTTTAGGAATAATTTATGCAATAATAACTATTGGACTATTATGATTTATTGTATGAGCCCACCATATAGGAATAGACGTTGACACACGAGCATATTTTACATCAGCAACTATAATTATTGTAGTACCAACCGGTATTAAAATTTTTAGATGATTAGCCACACTTCATGGAAGAAAAATTAATTATAATCCCAGACTACTTTGAAGTTTAGGATTTATTTTCTTATTTACAATAGGAGGATTAACCGGAATTATCTTAGCTAACTCTTCTATTGATATTATACTTCACGATACGTATTATGTTGTAGCCCATTTTCATTATGTTCTTTCTATAGGAGCAGTATTCGCTATTATAGAAGGATTTGTTCATTGATACCCTCTTTTTACTGGCCAAACTATAAATACATTTTGATTAAAAATCCAATTCATTATTATATTTTTTGGAGTAAACTTAACTTTTTTCCCCCAACATTTTTTAGGACTATCAGGGATACCCCGACGATACTCAGATTATCCTGATGCTTATTTATCATTAAATATTATTTCATCCTTAGGATCAATCATATCTATAATTGGTATAATAATACTATTAATTATTATATGAGAAAGAATAATTAACCAACGTCCTATTTTCTTTAGTCTTCAAATAAATTCTATTATTGATTGATTACAAAACACCCCACCCTCAGAACATAGCTTTAACGAAATACCTTTAATCCCATATTTCTAATATGGCAGAATAATGCATTGGATTTAAACCCCAATTATAAAGATTTTTTCTTTTTTTAGAAATTGCTACTTGATCAAATTTAAATTTTTAAAACGGAGCCTCCCCCCTTATAGAACAAATAATCTTTTTCCATGATTTTACCCTTCTTATTTTAACCTTAATTATCTTTTTTATTACCTACCTAATAAATAATCTTTTTTTTAATAAATTAATAAATCGATTCTTAATAGAAGAACGAATAATTGAATTAATTTGAACAATCTTACCTGCAATTATTTTAATTTTTATTGCTTTACCTTCTCTAAAATTACTATACTTACTAGATGAAAATAATAAACCTATTATTACATTAAAAACTATAGGACATCAATGATACTGATCTTATGAATACTCAGATTTTAAAAAAATTAATTTTGACTCATTTATAATCCCCACAGACAAACTTAATTTAAATGAATTTCGATTAATTGAAGTAGATAACCGAATTGTATTACCCATAAAGACTCAAATTCGAATTATAATCTCTGCATCTGATGTAATTCATTCTTGAACTATCCCATCATTAGCTATTAAAGCCGATGCTGTACCAGGCCGACTAAACCAAGCTAATTTTTTATTAAATCGACCAGGTCTATTTTTTGGTCAATGCTCTGAAATTTGTGGAACTAATCATAGATTTATACCTATTACAATTGAAAGAATTTCACCTCAATTCTTCATTAATTGAATCAAAAATTATTAACATTAGATAACTAAAATAAGTACTGGTCTCTTAAACCAATAATAGTAATTAACTCTTACTTCTAATGAAATTTTTTTTATAAAGAATTAGTTAAAAATAACATAAATATGTCATATTTAAATTACTAATTTATAGTATTCTTTTATTCCACAAATAATACCCTTAAATTGATTATTTTTATTTATTATATTTATTTCTTTCTTTATTTTATTTATGATTTTAAATTTCTTTATTTATAGCCCCAATCTATCAAGATTTAAAATTAAAATTGAACAAAAAAAATTTAATTGAAGATGATAGCTAATCTTTTTACTATTTTTGATCCTTCAACTAACATTATAAATATTTCTTATAACTGACTAAGAACACTTTTAGGTTTAATAATTATTCCTATTTCATTCTGACTAATCCCCACTCGATTATTTTTTTTTTTGAAATTTAGTAGCTAATTTTCTTCACAAAGAATTTAAGATATTAATTGGACCTAACTACTTTAATGGAAGAACATTTATTTTAATTTCTCTTTTTAGAATAATTTTATTAAATAATTTTTTAGGCCTCTACCCCTATATTTTTACTAGAACAAGTCATCTATCAATAACCCTAACACTAGCTCTTCCCCTATGATTTACATTTATACTTTACGGATGAATTAATAATACCCAACATATATTTATTCATTTAGTCCCTCAAGGAACTCCATCTATATTAATATCTTTTATAGTAATTATTGAAACAATTAGAAATGTAATTCGTCCAGGAACTTTAGCGGTTCGACTTATAGCTAATATAATTGCTGGACACCTCTTTATTACTCTTTTAAGATCAATAAATCTAAATGTATCATCTATAATTGCTATAATTTTAATTATAGTAATAATTCTTTTACTAATATTAGAGGCAGCTGTATCGGTTATTCAAGCTTATGTTTTTATTATTTTAAGAACCCTTTATTCTAGAGAAGTAATTTAATAATGTCAACCCATTCTAATCATTCCTTTCACCTAGTAAACTATAGCCCATGACCTTTAACTGGAGCCCTAAGTTCAATAACTTTAATAGCAGGATTAGTTATATGATTCCATACTTTTAATACCTCTTTATGTCTATTAGGTCTTGTAATTACTTTATTAACAATATATCAGTGATGACGAGATATCTCTCGAGAAGGATGCTATCAAGGAATACATACCTACAGAGTAACTACAGGATTACGATGAGGGATAATTTTATTTATTGTCTCTGAAATTCTTTTTTTTACTGCCTTTTTTTGAGCATTTTTTCACAATAATCTTAACCCTAGAATTTCAATTGGAAGAACATGACCCCCCCTATCAATTTGCCCTTTTAATCCATTTCAAATTCCTCTTCTTAATACAATTATTCTCCTAACTTCTGGAATTACAGTTACTTGAGCCCACCATAGAATCTTAGAAAATAATCTTACTCAATCTACTTACAGATTATTATTAACAGTATTATTAGGATTTTATTTTACAGTACTCCAAGCCTATGAATATATTGAAGCCCCCTTTACTATCGCCGACAGTATTTATGGTACTTCTTTTTTTATAGCCACAGGATTCCACGGACTCCATGTAATTATCGGAACTTTATTTCTACTAACCTGTCTAATTCGTCATTTAAAAAATCAATTTTCTAATAATCATCATTTTGGCCTAGAAGCTGCAGCTTGATACTGACATTTTGTTGATGTAGTTTGACTATTTCTTTATACAGCCATATACTGATGAGGATAATAATTATTTATATAATATATTTAGTATATTTGACTTCCAATCAAAAAGTTTAATTTTTTAATATAAATAATTATATTAATTTCATTAATTTTTATTTTTTCTTTCTTACTTACAAATTTAATAATTTTCTTAGCCCTAATATTAGCAAAAAAAACCTTTAATGACTTAGAAAAACTTTCAGCTTTTGAGTGTGGACTTGACCCTAAATCATCCGCCCGACTACCCTTTTCTCTCCATTTTTTCCTTATTACAATTATTTTCTTAATTTTTGATGTAGAAATTGTATTAATTATGCCTATAATTACAATTTTTAATATTTGCCAATTAGTCCATTGATTTATTATTAGAACATTATTTATTTTCATTCTACTTATTGGACTTTATTATGAATGAAATAAAAACATACTAAACTGAACTAATTAGGATTATAATTTATTTAAAATATTTGATTTGCATTCAAAAAAAGTTTAATTTTAAACTTATCTTTAAATAAGAAGCTTAAAGCATTTAATTTCGACTTAAAAGACTGGGTTTAACTCCCTCTTATTTTTAATTGAAACCAAAAAGAGGTATATTATTGTTAATAATATTATTGAATAAAAATTCCAATTAAAGAGATTCCTCAATTAAGCTGCTAACTTAAATCTTAGTGTATAAACATTAGAATCTCTATTTATATAGTTTAACCAATAAAAATTTATATCTAAATTCTTTATTAAATAAATTATTATAGAAAAAATTTTTTGATCTAAATAAAAAATCCCTATTACTATAGGTAAGGAAGCAAATAAAGTATAGAATAATAAATATATCCCAGCTATTAAACGTTCAGGCTGAGCTCCCCAACCTATAATTAAAATTAAAATAGGAATTAAAGATCTGTCAAAAAATAAATAAAATATAAATAAATTTATTCTTCTAAATGTACAAACTAATAAAAATATTAAAACAACTACATTCAACATAAAAATATTTACATAAAAATTTCTTAAATTTACTTTTAATCTAGCTAAAAATATTAACCCTCTAATTCAAATTCTTAATAAAATTAAAGCATAAGAAATTATATCGTATCCAAAAATATAACTTAAATTTCTAAAATATAAAGAATTTATTGATATAAATATAAATAAAAATATTCTAATAAAAATTATTATCTGAACTATTCAATATGACTTTTTTATTAAACAAGATATAACAATTAATAATAATATAAAAATTAATTTTATCATTATAAAATTCTAAAAATTCGCATATAATCATTGCCAAAAATTCGAATTATATTCATTAAAATAGAAATACCTAAAACCCCCTCACAAACAGTTAAAACTATAAATAAAACTTTAGAATATATTCTATTTCCTAAACTTACAGTATATAAATAAATTATAAAAAATATATTTAATATAATAAATTCTAAACTTAACAAAATAATTAATTACGATTACGATTTAAAGAATAAAGAAAATTCCCCATTAAATAATTAATTATGATTAAATTTATTAAATGTATACTTTTCATTAGTTTTTATAGTTTAATCAATAAAACTTTGATTTTGTAAATCAAAAATAAGTAATATCTTTAAAAACTTCAAAAAAAAATATTCTATATTTATCAATAATCTCCAAAATTATTATTTTAATTAAACTATTTTTTGATATTTTTATATTCATTATATTATTATTAAGTTTCATTCTTCTTAACATTCATCACCCTTTATTAATTACAATCATTATAATTATTCAAACTACAATTATAGCCTTATTTTTAGGTTCATAAAGAACTTCATTTTGAATGTCATACCTAATATTTCTAACTTTTATTGGAGGAATACTAATTCTTTTTAACTATGTATCAAGACTCACATCAAATAAATTAATTTTTTTAACTGCTAATAAAATTATTTTATTACTATCCCTAACAATTTTATTCTTTATTATTTTTAAGATTTTTTTCCTAAACTCAAATCTTGAAATAAATAAATTTTTAAATTTAAATCTATTTATTAACTCTGAAAATAATTTATTTTTATCTAATTTTTATAATAAAAATGAAATATATCTAACTATCTCCCTAATAAATTATTTATTATTAACTTTAATTATTGTAACTAAAATTTTTAACTTATCATACGGACCCATACGAATTAAGTTTTAATGAAAAACCACAAATTCAAGCCCCTAAAATCATCCAACCCCATTCTAAAAATTATAACAAACGCTTTAATTGACCTCCCTACTCCATCAAATATTTCTTTTTGATGAAATATGGGATCTCTTTTAGGAATTTGTTTAATTATCCAAATTTTAACTGGTTTATTCCTCACTATAAATTATGTACCCAATATTGAATTAGCATTTGATAGAATTAATCATATTTATCTAAATGTAAATTATGGCTGATTTATCCGCTCAATCCATGCCAATGGTGCATCATTTTTTTTATTGTTCTTTACTTACATGTAGGTCGAGGTATATATTATGAATCATTTATATTTAGTCCAACATGATTCGTTGGAATTGCTATTCTTTTATTAACTATAATAACAGCTTTTATAGGTTATGTACTACCCTGAGGATAAATATCTTTTTGAGGAGCCACAGTAATTACAAATATTCTATCAGCAATCCCATATTTAGGTACTGATTTAGTTCAATGAATTTGAGGGGGGTTTGCAGTTAATAACGCTACATTAAATCGATTTTTTATATATCACTTTATTTTACCTTTTATTATCTTAGCTTTTTCAATAATTCACCTTATATTTCTTCACCAAACTGGATCTTCTAACCCTTTAAGAATTAATAATAATATTAATAAAATTCCTTTCCATCCATATTTTACTATAAAAGACACTCTAGAATTTTTTGTTCTAATTATAATTATCTTAATTTTATCTATCTACAAACCTTTCCTTCTAGGAGATCCAGATAACTTTATCCCAGCAAATCCATTAGTTACCCCAATTCACATTCAACCAGAATGATATTTTCTATTTGCTTACGCAATTCTTCGATCCATTCTCAATAAATTAGGAGGTGTTATTGCCCTAATAATATCAATCATAATTTTATTCATTATACCTTTTACTTTTATTAAAAATATTAAAGGAAACCAATTTTATCTATTTAATAAAATTCTATTCTGAAATTTTGTATCAATTTTTCTTATACTAACCTGACTGGGAAGATGCCCAATAGAATACCCCTATGTAAAATTAAGTCAAATTACTACAATTTTATATTTTATATATTTTATTATTAATCCTTTAATTAATAAAATATGAGATAATTTAATTTAATTAATAAGCTTATATAAGCATTTGTTTTGAAAACTTAAGAAAGAAGATTAATCTTCTATTAATTTTACTAAATTAATTACAAATATAAACATTAAAACAAAAAAAAAATTTAATAATTTAAAGAAATAGGTAAATAAAATTTTCAAGCTAAATTTATTAATTTATCATAACGATACCGAGGCAAAGTCCCTCGCACTCAAATAAATATAAACCCTAAAATTATTAACTTAAAAGAAAATATTAATTGAAATACTTGACCCCCTATAAATAATAAAATTAATATTATTCTTATAAATAAAATTCTTGAATATTCAGCTAAAAAAATTAATGCAAATCCCCCTCTTCTATACTCAATATTAAATCCAGAAACTAGTTCTCTCTCACCCTCAATAAAATCAAACGGAGCTCGATTTAACTCATCCAATATAGATGAAAATAAACATAAAACTAAAGGAAATAATAATAATAAAAATCAAATATTTTGTTGATAAACGACTAAATCTAAAAAGTTAAACCCTAAAATTAAATTTATTAAAGATAATAAAATTAAAGCTAATCTTACTTCATAAGAAATAGTTTGGGATATCCCCCGTAAACTACCTAATTTTGCATAATTAGAATTAGACGATCAACCAGAAATAATTATAAAGTAAACTCCCACTCTTAATATTCTTAATATAAATAAAAATCCCAAATTAAAATTGAATAAAATTATTCTATAGGGAATTAAAACTCAAATTAATAAACTTAAAAATAATCTAAATACAGGCTTAAAAAAAATATAAAATAATTAGATAAATGAGGAAAAATAAATTCTTTTCTAAATAACTTAATTGCATCATTAAAAGGCTGAACAATTCCTATAAAGCCTACCTTATTAGGACCTTTTCGAAGTTGAATATACCCTAAAATTTTCCGCTCTAATAAAGTAAAAAAAGCTACTCTCACTAATATTATAATAATTAAAAAAATTATAATAATCACAGTTATATAAATCTCATATTTATTAATTACTATCTATGTTAATTAAACATATAAATAAATTCTAAATTTAATACATTTTTCTGTCAAAATAGTTTAACATAAATTAATTTAATTCAATATTTTTTAAATTATTAAAAATTTCTGATCCTTTCGTACTAAAAAATTTTATTATATTTAAAGATAGAAACCAACCTGGCTTACACCGGTTTGAACTCAGATCATGTAAAATTTTAATAGTCGAACAGACTAAATATTTAAACGGTTTCATTTAATATATATTTTAATCCAACATCGAGGTCGCAATCTTTAATTTTAATAAGAACTTAAAATTAAAATTACGCTGTTATCCCTAAAGTATCTTAATCTTTTAATTATAATCTATAGATCATTAATTTCTTTTTATTAAAATAATTTAAAATAAAAAGTTAATGAAATTTTTATATCACCCCAATAAAATAATTTTTATTTTAAATTTATAAATATTAAATAATTAAAATTAAATTAATTATTATAAAGATTTATAGGGTCTTCTCGTCTTTTAAAAACATTTTAGCTTTTTTACTAAAAAATTAAATTTTATTTTAATTAAAATAAAACAGCTTATATTTCGTCCAATCATTCATTCCAGTCTTCAATTAAAAAACTATTTATTATGCTACCTTTGTACGGTTAATTTACCGCAGCCCTTTAAAATTTATTTCAGTGGGCAGATTAGACTTTAAATTATTAATCAAAAAGACATGTTTTTGTTAAACAAGCGAATATAAATTTTTGCCGAATTCTTAAATTTAACTGAACATAATTCTTATTTTATAAATTACTATGATATACTAATAATATCATTATTAATTTATTAAAATTATTTAAATAATTTTTTTAATAAATATCATTAATTTATAAATATATTAAAATATTTTTTTTCATAAAAATTTTTTATAAAAAAATAAATATAATAAATAATTTTATTTCTATATTTTTAAAATATTTAATATTTTTATATAAAAATTTATTTTAAAGCTTATCCCCTAAAATATAATTATTAAAATTAAAATTTAGTTATCAATAAATAATTTTTTTTTAAAATAACTAAATTAAATTTATTTCTTAAAAATTAGATATCATTTAAAACGATTAACATTTCATTTCAAATTAATTATTATTAATATTTTTGTTACAATAACTAACATAATTAATTAAATCTTTAGATTTCGAAAAAATTTTTATACAAAATTTCAAATTAATATTCTCTGATACACAAGATACAATAATTTATATTTACTTTTTAAAAACTTTTTTTTCAAATTATTTCATCTTTCTATTACTATACTATTTTTCTAGAAAATTTTTTTTTTTCTTTTATTATACTAAAAATATTATTACTATTATTATTTTAATTAAATATAATTATCAAATTTAAAAATTTAAGATAAATTTTCAAATTAAAATGATTTGCACATTAAATTTTCAATGTAAATGAATTACTTTACTATAAAGATTTAATTTGATCTTTCTAGAAACACTTTCCAGTATTTCTACTATGTTACGACTTATTTCAATTTAAAATGAAAGTGACGGTCAATATGT
>JADDOH010024354.1:0-27170 GCA_016648135.1 Agrypnia vestita | reverse complement strand
TTAGCCGTGAAAAGAATATGATTTACATTGATTTGCAATGGTATGATTTGTATTATAGATTTGCTTCGCCTTATATATTCAACACACACCCCATGGGATGTCTAACTCTGGTGCCGGACCAGGAGCTATACTAAATTATTATTAAATGTTCAAGACCCGATGCCCTACTATCTACCGGGAACATCACAGTGGTGCCGGTGACCAGACAGGAGCGTATTCGTTGGACTCATTTGCATAGTAATAAAATCATTTTGGTTTAGTTAATATTATAAATGAAAGAAAATATTTGATTATAAAAGCGGTTTTATGTAAACAATTGCGGACCACGGTCCGTGACATCAAAGAAAAAAGATTGAGCATTTATGTGAACCACGTACTGAGATTTGTAGACAAACGTGATACTAGGTATTAGAAATTTCTTTAGGTTGTTTGTCATATAGACAGTTGGCATTTTTATTATTTAATATTTTGTGAACGAAAATTATTGTAGTAATTTTGGTCCTTGTGATATATTAGTTCGATTTTGGAATGCCTGTTTCTTTGTAAAAGTATTGCTCCATTTTATAGAATATGTGATTTATTTCATATCTCATTCATTTTATGTGGTTTGAATTCAAATGATTCACATTTGAAAAATATTTTAATAATTGTTTGAATGCGATCTCACAAGTAAGCCACCGTCACAATCTAAAAAAGACCGTCGGGATTTGCGGATCGCAGTATAACAAATATATAGTTAGGATTCAAACGATTCACGTTTGAAAGGTTTTAATTATTGCATTTGTTTTCTCGCAAGTATACCACTGTCACGGCCTAGGCCGTCGGGATTTGCGAATCGCAGTATAACAAATATGTAGTTGAGATTCAAACGAATCACATTTGAAAGGTTTTAATTATTGCGTTTGTGTTTGTGTTTCGCAAATATACCACCGAACACGGCCAAAGCCGCCGGGTTTGCGAGCGCTGCGTGGTGGAAAGACCGGCGACGGTTTCCCTATATAACGCGAGCGGACACGTTTCGGCACAAGCGTGGAAGATGCGGCAGAGACCCGAGACGTTTGAGGGTTTAAGGTTTAACAAGTTCGACCTTCGCGCTCGGGCTAGTACGAAAAGACAGTTAGCTACGCCGAACGGATTCGCACGGCGCCCGAAATGCAAAAATATACACCGGTATTACGGGCAGATCACCGCGACAGATTTCAGCGCGCGCCACGGAGGGTTTATGATAGCTTAAAATTCGGTTTTAATTTAATTTCTTATATTAATATAAACTAATAATTAACCAACGCTTGATAAAATCTGTTAAGTGGCAAATATTTTCGCTTACGAGTTATGCAATAGTAATTAATAATAATAGCAGAAAAATATAAAAGTAAAAATAAATATAAAAAAACCGGATAACAATTTAGTAGAAAATATAAACACGAGAATATATGAATCTAAAAGAAAAGAAGATATAAAACCGAAAACTTTTAGTATACGGGGTACACAAGAATCATATTAAACGGATTTTGCCATGTGAACATTTGATATATATTTTATTTTATAAAAAAAATTATAAATCCGATGTTTTATAATATTTACTTTTCTCTTTCGGTTATGTACTTTTATGATACAAATGCGAAAAATATTTTAATAACTATCCGTTTGGTTTCATAATTAAAAATTAATATAAATTAATTTTAATAAAATTAAGGTTAATGTAAATTAAATAAATCCACACTTGTTATATATTTGTTTTATGGATATTAAAAAGGGTTTCTATATTTGAAAAAAAAAAAAAGATCTTTAAATTCAGCTAAATTTTTACAGATAATAATTACACAAAAAAATTAATTGATTATAGTATTCTTACAAATCTACTTATATTATTTGATAACTTTCACGTGCATGTTTCGGAGATACCTTTTTATCGTCAAGGTGTTATATACAAATTGTCCTAAAAAAAATAAAAATGTCAATCTACAATGTTGCTGAATTAATTGAAAAAAAAATAATAATTTCCTTCATTGATTTATTATGGTTCTTAATTATTCTAATTATCTAAATGTGTTCTTAATTGTTATACACAGTTATATACGGTTCTGGTTATTCAAACTAATTATAATTTCTTTGTTGTATGCAGGATTGATAGACTTGTTCGTAATATAAACACAGACGAGTATTGTTGCACGAAATAATTATTTGAGTTTCTTGTTTTGATCTAAAAATTATTTTGATTTGAATTACAAGAATAAAATTGCTTCCATTTTTATTTACAAGACGGCCTGGCATATGAATTAAAATGGTCATACTACCGCCATCTAGCGGAAATCAGAGAAAGTTTTGAGCCTTCGCTAGTATTAGTCTATAGGAAGCGGTAATAGAGAGCGCAATATATATATACTCTTAGTAACGAATAATTAAAAATTGGAATTGTTTTTTTTTATATATATTCCTTTGTTTCGCTTCATTGCAACGTTAATTGAAATTGTTTTATCTTCATTAATAAATATTATATTACAATATACGTTGATATAGCTTATTTATAGGCAGAGTAGAAATAAACATCTCACTACTTCAAATTTCGTACGTATCTATATAAGGATTGTTTTTGTTTTAGGCGCAATCTTCTTGGAAATAATACAAAAGTAAATCCGGAATTAACGATATGTGAGTTTCTTCAAGTTTTGAGAAATCGTAACGCTATGATTGATAAAGCATTTATTGTTTTTACTATACATTGGGTGTATGTAGAAATCCTTTTGAATAGTGATAAAATAAAATAAAAAAAG
This sequence comes from Agrypnia vestita, assembly GCA_016648135.1. NCBI lineage: Eukaryota > Metazoa > Arthropoda > Insecta > Trichoptera > Phryganeidae > Agrypnia > Agrypnia vestita. The sequence continues at coordinate 24,396 of JADDOH010024354.1, read as the reverse complement.
AAATTTTTCAGGAGAGCTTTTGAATTCTTCTGGAACATTTTGAAAAAAAAAAAAAAATTTTGAAAATAGATTTTTAGTAGATTAAATAGTAGTAGCATAACGAAATCATTAGCTTCATCCACCTTCATGCGTCGTCGTGGCATTACTTTTGGATTGAGGTAGAAAGGTTGGACGTTTGGATCTTGAATAGATTCCAGTCGTATAGCAAACCGAATTATACGTTAGGAATTCTTGATTCAGTTACACACATACATCTTCTGTGGGTATCAGTGTTGGTGATGACTACTACAGCTAGTACAGATATTAGGGTTCACCTCTTCTGATTTGTAACAGTGTACTTCGCTAAACATGTTCGCGTTGTTAAAGGAACACTTTAAAATTTTATAATGTTATGATACATATAAGTATGGGGATGATGAATACGGAACATATTAATAAAGTTGTTTTAGGTTTTCAATAAGTTTTGGGAGGAACGATATTACAGTTATACGGAGGAGTCGCGCCTGATTATTTGACAAACGCTTAACAATTTGGGGGAAGACAGGTTAGTAAGGAATAATTATGGGAAACTTTTCTTGACATCTGGATGCACTTCTTCTACAAACATGCGTCGTCTTTAGATATCACTCTTGAGGGTTGGCTGGAAAGTTAGTTGAGACGGATAATAGTTATATATACTTTTAAGTTCTACAATTATCGAAAAGGTTGTTCCTACCCTTTTCTTCCTCTTCTTCTTCTTCGTCTCCTTCTTATTCGTATATGCTATCGGTTATATATATATTTTTTCTTTCCCCCTTTTAGTTATATTGACTTCAACAGAGTCTTCTTCTTCTTCGGTACGAAGGTTTTTTTTTATTGATTACGTTCACTCTAGTCTTCTTCTTCTTTGAATACATACCGTTTATGCTTTACTTTTCAAACGCCTTCTCTTCTATAAATAGCAATTATTACAATACGTTGCAACTACTTTTTCGTCTTATGGTATATCTTTCGACTGCTTCTCTACTTTCTTCTTCTTCTTCTTTTTCTATTACTACATTCATTTCGTCTCCTTCCATTTATCTTATAATTTTCGAATGTTTTTCTACGTCTTTTCTTCATCTTCTTTTGTCCTTTACCTACTACTACATTCGCGTCTTCTTCTAATTTTATAACTTTCGACTTCTTCTTCTTCGTCTTTATCTACTACTACACACGGTTGTGACTTTCCTTCTTTATCTTATGCCTTTCGATGGATTCATTTTCTTCTTCTTCTGCTGTCATCCACTACTTTGCAGCTTCTTCTTCTTCTTCTTCATCATATTACACCAACAATAAAATATGGCAGTCATTACAGTATACGTGGAATATTGAGGACAATTGGCTGTTTCTACATAAGAGGACATGTATTGCGCATATGAATAGAGTTAATAGCTCAGATGGGGTACAAGAGTTAATTTTGTCGCGGTTTGCAATCATAGTAGGAATATGCGGTTGACTATTCACTCGGTTAAAACAGGACGAAACGAGTTAGAAATAGAAGAGTGTGTATAGTTTGGGGGAAGGGTTTGCTCTTTATATTAGGAAGCTGGTTGTTAAGTTTATATGAATAGATTGTACATTAATTCGTAGGTTAACATAATTCTGGAACTTCAGATTTATCGTAGCTCGCATTTCATAGGAGAAATATACAGTTAATATTTACTCGGTTGAGTTGGTTTGTATAGCTTGAAGGGGATGTGGGGAGTGTTAGTGGGAGTATATTCTGGGGGAAGGGAGGTATATGCTGGGGAAAGTAGTATAGAGTTGAGCGAGGTGGTGAACACTAGGAGTGTACCATTGTAAGGGAAGCAAGGAGGATAACAAAGTGGGGGAAGGAGTGTTCCTTTTAAGTGTTGATAACAGGATGGAGCTTGAGTAGTTAGCAGACACAATGATGAGATTACTGAGGCATTCAATCGATTATGAAGAATCGAACCTTTTCAATCAATTGAATAAATTAGATACAGTCCCTTTTGCTTTCAAATCTTATATTTATATTAGTTGTACACTTTTCATTTGAATGATAGGCAGATGGGTTACAGTAGCTTTAAATACGCAAAAAGGATTCCATTGAAAAGGAATTCTACCCTAATGAAATATAGTACGCGGGGAAAAGAAAGAACAACGATTTATTTTAAAAGGAATTTTAGAAACTCTTGATAAGTATCGCGAAATATACTATCCTATTGGGTTATTTAGCAGATAGGCTTGGTCTGATAGATCATTCCTCTCTCTAAATAAGGGGGAAGCTGTGATGGTCGACATAGAGATAGATTTAATAAATTTAGAAAATCTTAAAATAATAATATTCAAAAAGCCAATTATGGACATCAAAAATATATTTCTTCTGGTTTGAATCGTTTAAAAGTAAAAGCCTGATATATTTCTTCTTAAGATTCTATGTATTACAAGAGGCTAACAAAATATTGAATATTCAGCTATACAAGTAATATTTCTTAGATCTTTATTATACCATAGATATAATTCTGTGTTAAATAAATATTGTTTGCCAATCCTAATAGACTCGACCTTGTGAGTAGGTGCGAACGAGCCTTTATTATTTATGAATCAGAACAGTAAGTCTCGCGTGTAGCGGGTACTTAACTATTATTTTAACGAAACGGACCAATCACAGGCGCGCTTTGCCTTCGACGGGTTGAGCCGGAGGCGACCGTCCTGTTGACTGAATCCGGCCAATGGCGAGCGCCGGCGGTGAGGTCATCGCTCATAGGATGAGTCACTGCACTAGCGTGGATTTCGAAGATATGGTGCAATCGAGAGTATAAAAGGAGCGAACACGAGATACTCGAGGCCCCTTCAGTTCGAGACCAGACTTGCGAGCGGGAGCGCTGCCCAACAGACTACCGACGGAGCCCTGAGTTCCAGAACAGCATTTGCGGACGGAGTTGCTGCCCGGACTTATGGAGGAATCTACCATTCATCAGTAGCAGAGAGGATCATACCGCCACTGTGTAACAGCTAAGGAACACATTTATATTATCTATCGATTAATTATTTTCACTATTGAAATGTATTTATTTTGGGAAGATTTAAAATCGGAGCAATAAGGTATAATTAATATCACGATTTCTTGTGTGATCTTGGCTCAATTCGTACGGGAATATCTCCCAAACGAATATATTTTGATGCTTGGGGATTTTCATACCATTTGTATTAACAATTGATTTTACGGAGCTCTATAAGCAGTGCGTAATAGATTCATAATATTGTCGACGCGTTATGTATTGCATAACCAGATATCAATCCAAATCGTACGAGAAATTCTTCCGAACGAATATATTTTAAAGTATGGGGATTTTCAAACTATTTTTACTAATAATTGAATACACGTAATGCTATAAGAAATGCTTAGTAGCCTTATAATAATTGTGTTGCATAAGTATTGCGCAATCCGGTCTTCAGCCAAGTCTTTATGATTTGAGTACCTCGGTATATTCAGCTTAATAAGTGGCTTCAGAATGACGAGTAAAGGACAGAATGGGGAGATCTAACTAAAGATTGGGGATATCTGGTTTGTGTTAGCCTAGCTGGCTGAGGGGTGGATGATTGCCGGCACTTGGGCGTGGAACCCGCACAAGCCCCTGCAGGGCCCCTTAAAGGCGGGGTCCTCCTTGTTGCTCGGGGTCGTCAATAAACCGACCACCTAACCTCATCTGGCGCAAACTACTTAAACCAACAAAAAGGTTCCCTTTGTCTTTGGAAGGATTTTCATGCCTGAATGCTGTAAAACCTTGATAGAAAACGTTAACTTCTATTTCGTCCTCGGTAAGAAAGACAGGGCCAGAATAAATATAAAAATTATTCACTCATATGGAATAGCTGGGATATTATAAATATGTTACTAACACTCTAACATTTGTCCAAAGTAAATGTTGCAAGATGCAGAATCGTGGGACGCCGCTCTGAAAAGGAATAATGAGATTGCACAATAATTTGTAACATCGCTGACTATGCCCGCAAAGGAGGCTAATGTCGTCATCAATTTGTACCAAAAGAGTACGTGATTCTTCAAACACCGGCCTAAAAGAAAGGCGCCTCAAGACAACACACATCATCAGAAACTCGTACCAAAAGAGTACGGCCTTCTCAATTATAAGCCTAAAAGAGAGGCGTCACAGGATCACATCTCGTAAAGAAGAGATAGAGTCTCGGGATGCAGTAAGTTCCGGAGGAACAAGGGGGGCCGTTTAGTCACTTAGGAAGTCGGCCACCGGGTTTAGGCGGGCGCGGAGCCTCAACCCCTCTCAGCAGAGATGCTGAGGGTTTAAAAAACCAAAACTTAGCATTCAAAGAAACTATTATTTCATATAAACTCACGGGCTGTTGTAGAATCCTTTCGAACAAACCATCCCCGAGACCTTATCTACTTATTTATAAAGAAGTTTTGCTTCAAAAATGTCTTATTTCGTAGATAGAAAATATATGTATTATTTTCCCATGGAATTAATATGAACAGGTTCATGCACGTCTAGAACGAAACCATTCAAGGTAAGAATTTGCTAATACAAAGTGTTTATAATTATTAATTTCAGTGTTATTTAATATGTGTGAATTTTTCCCTTTGCGCCGTTCGAACGATTTTACTGGTTTGTCTCAAATCGAAAATGTTTTATTTCTAATACACGAATTCTTCTGGTGAACGTATTTTATTGTAACATAAATGTATAGATTATTAGTTTCGTTAGATGTTTTTATTACGTAATATTATGCAATTGTTTCCACACTGCTCCTATAAAAGAATTTGAAGTTATTACGATACACAACGGGGTCCTTCATCCATTAGACGAATCATGTGCCAATTCAACGACGTATTACGAATAGTATATATTGTATTTATCGAGATTTAGTCGCATTTATTATTTCTAGTGAGGTTTTTAGTATTGGTTCCAGGCGCCAGTATGAGGCAGAAATAGTTCATATTCATAGCCCGACTGCAATAGGTATTTTTGTCGCGTAAGAGGTAGCACTTTTAGGAATATAACTGTGTTTTATGTTTCGTCCCTGACGGACAGGATGGTATAGCTGTGGCTATTTAGGTAATATACTTAGTAAATGCAAAGGGCATTAGGTATTATCGATTTCGTCTGCGAACCCAAGATGTTAGTTAATATTTTTAGTTAATATTGCATTCAAAAGCGCAATTTTCACAGAATATTTATTTTCAGTTAATACGTATATTTAGTTAATTTATCGTATAGAATAATTTCTGATAGTATAGAACATTATTTCATATGAAAAGTTGAATTTTAGTAGTAGTAATATTTCTGTATTGAATATTTAATTTTTAACAACTGTATCGCTACATCATATGGTTGAAGTCGACCGGTTGCATCCTGTCGCTCAATCGCGCGCGCTCACATATAAGAATAATGAAATATTTGATAATCCAATATATTGTATTTTGAACGCGACGGTTTGCTACTTACTAACCTTCATTATTTAGTAGGACCCACATTAGGGTCATCTTACATCGTTAGCCGTGAAAAGAATATGATTTACATTGATTTGCAATGGAATGATTTGTATTATAGATTTGCTTCGCCTTATATATTCAACACACACCCCATGGGATGTCTAACTCTGGTGCCGGACCAGGAGCTATACTAAATTATTATTAAATGTATCAAGGCCGCGATGCCCTACTATCTATCAGGATCATTACAAGATGACAGTAAATGTTCATATATGTACAAGTATTTTTCAAATTTTGGTTTGGCTTTTAACAGGTTTTGGGCATGCTTCCTTCCCTTTTCATGCAGCTAGAATTTCACTTTTGAAGAAAAATACACGAGACTATGGCACAAGGTATTGGCACAGATGTACATCCAATTACGTAATTGTGGGTTGCTTTAAAAAAATATATTTAAAAAAAATTTTTTAATGGCGGTTTCTGAACAGGCTGTGGAAAATTATTGAAGCAAGGCATTGCACAAGAGCTTTACATACTTCGCAGACTATACTGGATCTGTGTGATAGATTCCTATTGCTACAGAAGAATCTTCTTCGAATGTATTCAGTAAGCATGTTAGAGTTTAAAATGTGCTTTCTGAAAATCTATTTTTACTTTTTAACAGTAAGTATTTAAGAAATATCAAACAGAAAGTATAAATGAAATTTTGTGGTCCAAAAGCGCACGCGGCCCAGATGACCGCAGCGAGGTTATGCCAGCCCAGGAGCCCGAAATTTAGGTAAAAAAATTATAAGTTCAGTAATTATTATATATATTTTTTATTGACACTTAACAAAGTATATAATAAACTATTATTTTATGAGAGAATTTTTGAAAAAAGAACAAAATTATTACGTCACGTCTCGTGGGGCTCCTCTTCCGCGATTGAGATGCGACATTTTCCAGTAAACGTTTGCCCGAGACAGAAAAGAAAAGTCATTTACTTATTTATAAACAAATAATCTATAATGTAGCTTATAGATTTGGATAAAAAACGAATTTTGGAAAATTAGAAATAGTTGGAAAAAATATCGCTACATTTTTTATTTACAATTTTTAAAAACCAATGACCATCGGATTAAAAAATTCGTTTGCTACATCAAACATATTTTATTTCTTAATAAGTACATGACCTTTACTGTCTTACGTGCACCAGAGAATGTTGCATTTTAATTAAGGTGGACAAGCTACCAGGGAATGGACTTGAAGTCATTTTGATTTTTTCAAAATAAGTGTAAAAAATTAATAAAAATAATAAATTATCTCCTTGCAGACGTCACTAAATTTGTAGGTAAATTTTAGGGTGGTGTAGCCTCTTAAGGGTTAATAACGCGCTGTCCCTGTATGAATAATGGGTCCTGGGGTAAGATGGAGAAGGAATGTTATTCCTGCGATGGGATTAATTCCGCGATGCACCGCCAGCGCCGGACAGTTTCCGAGAAGCGCAGTTCCAGATCGGGTCAGAATTAACGAGCGGCCACTTTTGCCGCCGACGCAGAGTGCATCGGCTCCCACAAAGGCGCTTTCCAGGAATCGTCCGCGGCGGGTTGCGAACCTCTCCGACGTGCAGGGACGAATCGCAATCGGCCAACTTCTAAAAGATGTTTTCAAATTTAACGAAGCATAAAAACAAAGTGCCTGCAAGTTTTATGCATTATCATATTATTATATTTATGTTTCAGTCAACGTGCAGTTTAATTAATACCGTATCAAATGACCATACTGGACCAAGACTAGAACGCGCAAGGCAACACGTCATAAAAGGAGATTGTGATGGGTAAAGTATGACTTAATTTTTGTAGATTATGTATTCTTTAGTTGTTCTTCATTTGTAATAATCCGAGGCTTGGATGTGTATATTTTCTTTATGTAACAGTGAAATTTCACTTCCAGATAGGTATATTCAAATTTATTTTCCACTGCAAACATTACAGTCGTCATCAGTGTGTATCGTTGCTTGGCAGTTAGATATTGGTTGTAGTAAATATCAGTTGATTGTTCCCATTTTCGATGCCCTTTTGGTTGAAAGATGTTATAGCTGCTAAGTAGTTATCTCCGAAGATTTGCTTGATAGATTTCACTATAATTACTCCAGAATATTCGGATGATTACATGGATCGAATTAGGTAGAAGTAATCAATATTGAGATTGAATTCTTTAATAATGCTGTCTAAAGAACTTTTTTAGCGAACTTATTGGAGTAAGTTAACATAGCGAACCTTTTCGGTAAATAAAAATCTGACAATAGCAATATAAGCATGTCAATACAATAGCAATAAGACACGCTTATATTTGAAAAATCTTGTATTATCGGACTGTTGGCTCCTGGCATTGGTCCTGGGTGGGTTCCGAATTCCTGACAACCTACATTGTCATTCCAACTTATCCAACTGTATTTTTATTTCCTACCTTAACCAAAAATGTAGGCCTATCTGCCAATATCCTGGCAACAGAAACACTAACTTTAAAAGCGCACTGGGGAAAGTAATATCTCAGTCACAGTGGAGAAGCACCATGGGAATGGACATGACGCAGGCGTTTTGTTTTTTGTTTCAAAAACTTTATGATGAAATAATAGATTATTACATATAAACTTTATGAGGAGCTAACAAAAAAAAATTCTATTAAACACTGATGTAGACCTAAATTTCAGGCTCCCAGGATGGTGAAGCCTCTTATTTGTTATTTGTTGTATTTTATTTTATGAGACAGTGGAGGCCCTGGACAAAAATAGAAGCGTCGGAAGACCTCCCAAAAGGTGGTCTGATGATATAGTCCAGCAAGCAGGAAGAACCTGGATGCGAAGGGGGAGAAATAGAGATGAGTGGAAGAAAATGGAAGAGGCCTACATCCAGTAGTGGAGGGAAAAAGGCTAAGGAAGAAGAAGAAGAAAATTTTATGAGATAAAGGCGTTTAAATTACGATCTATTTTCATGACGATCATATTTTTGTTCACGCACTTCATACCCCGACTAATTATCGCCAAAACGATTTCCTAACAATAGATAAATTATTATGACGATGTTACAGAGAAGACGTTGCGATGTGCAGTCGGATCCGGGCGAATCCTGAGTCATGATACGGGATCCAAGACCAACTTCTCACCGGCACGGCACAAGCGGCATAGCTGTCAGAAAACCAGAGTGTGTACACTCTTAATCCCACATTTGATCACCCAAAACAAACAATTTAATACGATACTCTGATTTTATCTGGGAAGGTTATTTACACATCAATACAATACAAATCCATAAAAAAATTGTCGATTGACAATTAATAAAATTTATTACATAGAAAGGCAGAATTGGATGGGGAGAAAATTACATCCTCATTACAAAATATTCAATAAAATATAATCTTCTTTCCAAATCCATAATTCATAATTACCCATCTAAAGGGGCAAGAGCGCGCGAAAAAGATTTAATGCATCCTATATCTGCTTCGCCATTTCGAAAAAAAACAAGAGGCAAACACAGAAATTATGCGTGCAAAAATAACATAGACATTGGACTTCGCTAGGCATAAACCAACGTTTGGCTTCGCCTGCGGATATAACATAATTTAGGTTCGCTAAAGGAAATAGCACTTTCTATGTTTTACTTTGAGACTTAAATTAGAAATAACATTTAGTGTGTCACAAAGCGTCAATTTAATTTCACCCGCAGAACGGATTTATCTTTAATACAACACGTCAAGGACTGTATTAGATACCACGCGGACGTACCCGGACAGGAGCACTGGACTGGAGAGCGGAGACGACGGCCGCAAAAAGTCCGGACCTTGTTTTTGCTCGCCGCCGGCGGGCCATTGTTGTCCGCGGCCGCAGATTGAAATTTTCGCGTTTCCCACGGGCCGCGCGGAATGTGACGCGCCGCCATGTTTGTTTTCGGCCCGGCCCGGCCGCACGGAAACCGCCGAACATTGCGACAATTTCATTTTCTTTCGTATGGGAAACAGACAATAGGAATTTGACACGAAAACGTTTAACGGCGTGAAAATGTAATGTTATGACGCGTTCCTCGCCGGTCTTGGACTCCGCCGGGCGAGCGAGATTCGAGCTTAGTTTAATATTGTTCGGTGGGACGCACAGTTGGAATGATTTCTTCGGATGGCAAAAAGTAAACACGAATATAATTTCTTTTATATTTACATTGATCAGAATATTTACACTTTGATAACAAAATACATATGTATATTAATCAAGTGTACAAAAAAAAATCAAAACATTTAAAATGTACATTACATTGGACTATGATTATATTGAACATTTCAAAAATATATTAAATGATTACTTAAGTTTTTTGTAAATAAAATGAATATAACAACAATTAATAATCATGGGTAAGTGGTAATAAACAAAGATATATTATATATGTACTTTGCGACTCTACCGGCAGTAGGCGGTAAAGAAATCTGCGGCTCGAGCAAGCGGTTTGGATGAATCGGTAAAGAAGTCTGAGGCTTCCCATGAACCGACCGTTCTCACCAAAAATTTCAAAATAATTTATTTATTCATACTCGCAGAGCAAAATCGTGTGAAAAAACCCAAAAAAGTGCTTTCGAACCAAAAATATAAGTAAACATAAAAAGTACATGTGAATATATATCGCCTAAAACAGTATTATATTTGAAAAGTATATGAAAAATGAATATCTGATTCTATTTGTATTTTTTTCTATTCTATTCATATTAAATCGCTTCATTTAGGATAACATTCTTTTACCATCGATTTTTTTTTGTCAGAATCAATAAAATATATGTTGTAAATTATTTCTGTATAGTTTTTTTCTAAACCAATTTTATACTGAAATATTATAAATTTAAATTCAACATAACGCTAATTTATCGAATTTGACATTTTCTTCCGACGTAGAGTTGAATCTGCTGAATAAAAATAAATTCGAAATCGGAACTTTTTTCATTCTTCTTCCTGTTACAAATTTCCGTCGTTGCATTCACGAAATAAGTCCCGTAAATCGAGCGTTAAGATGTTACACATCAAAAACTTTAAAAATCATTAAAATCTGAAAAACAACCGGTTAAAAATAATACTTTTTTCAAGAAACTGGTGAGTGTCTCGCGGTTTCTAGATTTCTGTCTTCCACGCAAAGTGAAATTGGAATTAAACGTGACTCGATAATAGAAGGAGTTTATCCGAGAGCCAAGAGAGTGTTAAGATAAATAAGCATTGCAAAAATTTAAAAAATATAATGCACTAATGGCGTATATACCTACATATAAAATAATTAAAGTTAATAACATTTTAAATGTTTACAAAATGAACAAAAACCCGGACATAAGATCACTTACAAAAATTATAAAAGTACTTTCGGATGAAGAAGTAACAGTAAAAGAAATTATGCTACAAAGGACGCCATTGTTACATTAATAAGGTGGTCTAAGTGGACACCATCATTTATCATGTTGCAATTAAATTCGAGTATACAGACCACGATAGCCATCTAGCGCCGATGATCTGCGAGCTTAATTAGAAAAGTTCTCACGATGGTACAGTTGTGCGGAGGGCCCACTGGAAAATAATGAAATCGCAAATAAAATAAAAAATGAACCAAAAATACGAATAACAGTATCGGATAACGCTGAATCATTTGGATCGTTTGGAGAGATATTTTAGTCGGGCCGAGGGTGCCCGGACTGCTCGCTGTCGACCAGGAAGCGTAGCGCACCGGCGAGGCGGCGGATTCACAGCGTCGCGTAGGTCGTTGTTGCGAAGGGCCCCGCTTTCCAGAGGTTCTCTGAATCTATAAGAAAATGGAAGTAAAACCGGGAGAAACATAGAAAGCGAAAATAAAAAAGGAAAGTATTCAGAAAATTTAAGTCTTTATAGGGTGGTCCAGGAAAGACTTCCGTATACGTTTTCCATAAAAATAGCTTCGTCTCTCTGAGACTTCTATAATTTATCTTAATTCATAATTATCCCTCTATGGACACATTCTAGTAATTGTATTCTCAGAACATATTAAATATGAAAAAAAAAATAAGGCCTAGGAACACAGTTTTATCTCTAAAAACACATCGCGGGTCCAATTGTGCGTCGCTTGGTCTTTCAGACTTATTTTTAAGATAGCAATATGACGTAAAAATTATTAACGTAAATTAACCGCTATGTAACATTGTCGCATCGTCAATCTTGATGTTCGACAGATGCTTTGACATTTCGCGTAGAAGCTTTACGTGCACGCCATTTTTATTTGTCTTACTAATACATCATTATAGTTATAAAGAGGACTTTTATCACCTAAACTCTGGTTCTCTAGACTCCAGGTTGTATATGTATATATTCTGCAACAAGCATACAAAATGTCTAACTGAACATTGGCTCCTGCATCATAAATCCAACGATTTGTTTTTATTAACACGTAATCAGCGATTGTGAATGATTTCGAATAGTCAAAAAAAGTGTAAACACATGAAACGTACGTAAGTACCTACAACATAATCTTTAAAATTGACCTATCGCTAACTATTTATACAAGATTAATAAAGATTGTTTTTTTATTTCAATACTACTGATTTATGTTTCCAATTACTAACATATTATCTTCGCCGCCATCACATATTAAAACAATTTATTTATTTATTTTATATTAATTTGAGTAATGTTAAGTTATCTTTCAAAATTTAATCACTAACAATGTATACTCGTAAACGCAAAATAATCGTTTAAGTGAAAAAGCAATAATGTCAAATAACGGAAAGATGGTGGGAATGAAAAAGAAATAAAATAAAGATGGAAAGAATTTTTTGAAGAAATATACGAGGGCAACAGGAATGTGGGTGACGATTTCTCTGATGCGTCCAATGGATATATGAATGATAACGACAGTATGAATGAGATAACTATGGATGAAATTATTAAGGCATTGAAGCACACTAAGAACTGCAAGGCTGTGGGTTAAGTCCAGTAATTCTCTTTTAATAAAATTTTTAAAGAAAAGTTACCTGTGTATTTCGCAGAGAGAAGGACGGAGAAGATCAAGGATTTTTCTGATATATATTGCTTTTTAAATAATTAAAATATTATAAAATCTTCGAACAGCATCATTAAGACGTACATTTAATTTTAACGCACGGTTAAGATAAAACTTAAGTAATATAATATTCACGATATTTGTGTCTGCGAAGTATATTTATTATCCTTGTTTAGAAGACTCTTTGATATTTTCCCCTATTTTGAAGTTGTTTATTAGTATTTCGCGGACTATATAAAATAAAATGAGCTGTGGAAATAATAAATAAGGCTTTTACTCTGATCTAATGAACAAAAAAAACCGCGAAAATATAGACACAAGCAAGGTTATATAATAATATACCTAAGACCTAAAAACAAGTGTGCAAACACAACTAAAATCAAAATGGCGATGAAATGTTAAACTGGATAATTAATAATTTATTCACGAAAATAATATTATTTAAAATATATTATTACTTCTAGAAACGCTATTGGACAACTTGGAAGTTTTATTTATCATCGCGCTGTTTCCAGGTGGTAGGTAAAAAGGATAGAGCGCCACATTATTCTGTCCTGACACATATTTATCGTCTCCTTCAGTTTCATAAATCTTCGCATGCAAGCTCGATAACAGGTCTCAACTTGGAAGTTTTAAATATGAACTATTTTTGCGAGGTATTTTAGCGTCTTTCATTAGCATCATGGATTGTGATGCTAATGAAAGTGTGCCTTACAGTAAGATCCGAAGCGCCAGCCAGAGATGTCGGCAATACACGGCAGAGGAGGCCAGAAAAACTCCCTACACATAAGTATTGGAGACATGTTAGATTGAGATACAATGTAAGTAAGTTAACAGTCAAGTGTTAGTTCCTATAAAATCTTTGTTATGACCAGTAATAAAATAAATTATATATATATGATACATAATAAATACAAGAGAAAAATAAAATAGGTAAGTAATGTTAAAAGGATAAGAAAACACGAACATACCTACATATACACCAATACACTTGTACAGGTTTACTTTTTTTATTTCAATTCGAATACCGTCTATTGGTGGTTGGAGTAAATTCGTTAGCAGCTAAGTTCGTTTGGCAAACTCAGACTCTAGGTTCACGTAACGGATATATTCAAACGAAAAAGTGAAAACAGTATTCCGTGAAAACTGGCGGGCAGTAATGCTGTCGTGCAACGGTAATTTATTTGTAATGTGCGCACTGTGCAATGCATAATTATTATTATCTGATGATATTTATCCATTTAATTCAATAATGAAGTTGTTTAAAAACATTTAAAAAACAATATATCTAAAAACGTTAACAAAATACTCTGGGTTAACATATGGACATTGCGACAGGCAGATAAATAGAAACTAGATTTAAATGAGATAAAATGTGCCTCACTAATGATAATTTTTTCAGAATATTCCAACTCTCAATTGATAATTTTAAAGCACATTTGAGATAGTAAAGCGTAGTCTTCGGAAGTATATAAGCTTTGCGTCAGCTTGAAGCTGAGATAAACGAAACCGGTTGGTGTTGTATTAAATAAAATTCATGGCTTTATACAAAGCGATTGTGTTTTATTTAATCAAAAATGTCAAATCACAAAGTGATTGCAATCTTTATATATAATTATTGATATGAAGAAAATATATAATTCTCATTTATGATGCAAAATAATAATCATTAAATTAAGATTTAAAAAAAAAGATAAAATGGTTTTCAATTGCGTTAAGCACTATGAAAATAATCACGTTGCAATTAATTTTATAGAAATCAGAAGTAGAACTCTCTTATATCTTTCTGTGAAGGCATGTATATAAATGTCTACAGCCCCATGGCATTAAAATATTGAGAAAACCCCGAGAATGATCTGGTATCAAGTATTATTGACTAAAATTTATTCTTTCCATAAGTCATTCTCTCCAAAAGTCTTCAAAGAAAAGCACCACTATATTTGATCGACCTCTGTATCCCAGACAATATCACTGGAAGACGGATCACACTGCGGTCAGCTGAATCGGAGGCACTCTGCAGGCTGGTAGTACCAAGGAGACCTGGAGCCACCAAGTTTGCGGAACGTGCTTTCAGCTTTGCGGGCCCAGCTATGTGGAATCAGCTGCCTCCAGTGTTGCGATCTATGGAGAACCAGGAACTCTTCAAGAAGAGCCTAAAAACTCATTTTTTCGGGATGTCGCACCTGTAAATCGCCCTTGAAGCGTCTCTTACACAAAAACGGCGCTATATAAATTAACATAAACATATATGACATATAATTAATATATAAATATATATTTTTTTATTTATATACTTTTTATTTTTCTATTGATTCAGCAAAATTGTAGATTGACATTTTTAAAACTATTGATTGTATTACAAATAATACAATCAATATTTTTACGTATAATTAAGACTCCGACAGAAAAATATCTGTTTTATCTGTGCATGAATTATAAAAAAATATTATTTTATGCATACAACGGTAAATAAATATAGCATTACTTATATTTAAAAAAAATATTTATCGGAGACACTAACAGGATAATAGGTACATTATACTCTAATAATAAGACATTATAAAGGAAAACTATGCCCGTTATCCCAATTACAAGTGTCTTCGGCACGCTCTAGTAACATGTATTTTTGCATTTAAGTATATTTTATATGTACATTTATGTGTATTTGATTTATAATATTTTTTCTCGTACAAACTTTTTTACTTTGAGTCTCATCTTCTCTTTGTCTAAAAAACACATTTTTTTCTCTAAAGTAAAGACGACCGTACACTTCCGATGTACCGGAGAGGATTGCCTGCGCCTGTTCATGTACACCGGTATACCGAAGTCTCATAGAGCTCAACAGTTTTGGAAACCTGTACAGTTTTTAGGCACATACCCTCCGGTGTATATGCACAGGTCACCTGCACAGGCAAACCTCTCCGGTATACCGGAGTGTGTATGACCGCTTTAAGATCTCAGAAATATTTTTGGAGCGCGGTTTCCTTACAATATCTATACAAAAAATGTAATTATACAATAGTCTCTCTCCAAATATAAGCGATAATATTTTATGATGTATTATTTTAATTTTCTTCTTATTTTTCTTTTAGTAGATCTTAAGAAAACTGCGCCTCCCGGGATGACGAGGTCCAGCTATCTCTCCATCATTTCGGTGGTCTTCCCGGTGGGCGTCGTCCAGAGGGGATTTCATTCGCCGCTATTTGCACGGGTCTGTCACTGTCCATTCTGGCTACATGATTTCTCCAGTATCTTCTTCTGGATCTACTCCAACGTGCTATGTACTCTATTTTTCCGCTTAGTTTTCTGGACTTTGAGCGAATATTTGTTTTACCTCAGGCACGTGGCTAGCTTAACCTAGTGACCCTTCTTCTTTCTCATCCGGACATGCGACCTGCAGTCTTTAATAGACTAAAAAAATAAGAGAAACTGTATGTAATCCCAATAATAATAATTTCGCTGTCTGTCTGTTTTTCTGTCCATAATTTCCTGTAATGTCCGTAACTTCTTTTATAAAAAAAAATTGTGTATGCACGAAAAAGTTTTTATAAAAGAAGTTATTTTTATAGTTGTTAATTTTGTGTGTTGCACGCTGTGTTCGGGGCTTTGTTGGCGCTTGCTGCATTTTCTGTATGTTGCTCTCATTCTGGCGGCGGCATCGCAAACTGACCACAAAAGCGGAGGTCTCGGGTCTTGGGGCGTTCTGACACCTGAAGATCACGCTTGCCCAATCATACACTTCGCTCGTCTAGGCGAGGCAAGGTTGGACGGCCGATGACGAAGTTTCTGATTAACTAATTAGGCAGCATTTAGCAAAATGGTTCTTTGTTGTCTGTAGTCAGTTTTTTAAATTTTTTATTTCTTTTTTTTTTTACGCTTTTTTAACGCTTCAACGGGCCAAGAGGCCCAATCACTGAAGTCTTTACATCACAAAAACATCCAAGCTCGAGTAATTTTTTAGAATTTTTGAGACTTTCCCCCTTTAAAGACAAGCTAGTTAGTTGAGCAAGTTAGCTTTATTTTTTGTATAAATTTCAATGGTTTAATTTGATATATTTCATAAATTTATTCGTAATATTTTATCACGTGTATTTATATGTACCTACACGTAGCAATGGGCAGAGCATGTTGCAAGGTGGGATGCTACAAGATGGGCGGGCTCCCAGAGTTCTGAATGGAGACCTTGGGAAAATAAAAGAGGCGTCGGAAGACCTCAAAAGAGATAGGCCGACGATATAGCTGCTATGAGGGGGAAGAAATGGCTACAACTAGCAAATAACAAGGAAGAATGGAAGGGTATGGAAGAGGCCATATCCAGCAGTGGAGAGATGAAGGCTGAGGAAGAAGAAGAAGATGATGATGATTTATTAGTCCTGACGGAAAATATCCGATCTCGTTGTGCTACTCAAGATTCTCAGCGGAGCTATTGATTCTCTTTCTCTATTTGATATAAATTTGCATGTTAAACCCCATATAAGAAACCCGGAGTTCTTTAGAATAAGCCAGCACACTAATAATGTTGGTTACTTTTCTCCCATCACAAGGTTGTGTCGCACAAATAATAAATATTGGGCTGACCTTCACATTGATGCCGATATTGTTGCAGATACCTTATCATCGTTCAAAAACTCACTCATACCAACATCCATTTTCTAAACGATGACCTGAACCTATTGATCCATTATTTATTAAATACTAATCAAACACTATGTTTCATTAGTCATCATAAAATCATCATAAAATCAAGTACTAACGAGTCGAAAATGTTCAAGTAACCATGACCTTATATCAATAGTTATGGAGATATGCAGTATTAAAGTTTGCATTTTTTTTCAATATTTCTGACACATTTTTTGCAAAAAGTTGAACTATCATCATAGTAACTTATATCGATTGTGAAAAATTCCTTGGCCTCAATACAACTAAAAAAATGATAAAAACCTTCTGTTATCATCTGTCTTTTCTTTTATATGGCGCCAATGTGCCAATTGTGCAAATGAGAGAGAAATATATATTAAGAATTCATTTTGCATAAGTCATATAAAACCCCTCAGCGGTTGACATGTAATAAACTTACTTTGGACACATCACCATACACACTGAAATACACATGTACGAAACATTGAACCTCATCACACAATGCGAGATAAATGAACAAATGACGGGAATGGCCGAAGAAGAACCTCCTGACATACAAACCTAAGGCAAGGATTCGCAAACACTCTTTTACGGGCAGCCATCAATAAAATCCCAATTATAATAATTTCGTTGTCTGTCCGTAACTTCGGGTAACGTCCGTAACTTCTTCATAGCAAAAGTTTTTTATTTTTTCTCTTCATTTGTTTTATTATTTTTTAATATAAATAAATTAATAATTCTTCAAAGTAAGGGTTTTTTTTGTAATTTTTAATTTATTTTTGTAATTTATTTTTTATTTTTATATAAATAAATTAATACTAACTCCTTAGGAACCCACATGTAAAAGTACCGTCAATTTTACGGGTTGCAGATACTATCTTTAAGTAAGGGTACGGGTTACAGATACTATAAATAAGTAAGATCATCAGACATCCTTGTACACTCCATGGATAGCCGTAAAAGAAAGATAATAAGGATCCTACCCTTTCTACCGTCTAACCCGGTGGTTCTTAACCGGTGTTCCGCGGGACACTGATGCTGCAAGAGCTCAGCAAAATGATGAAAGCCGAAATTGAATGCTGGCTAATATGCTTATGCTGGGATAAATTTAATGTCGGATTATTCAAACCTCACAGAGTATTGATTGAGTTACACAAATAATTGCTAGATGGTAGGACTTGCGTTTGCAAGGAAAACGTTGAAGCGCTAATAGTTTACGTATAATTATTTTGTGGTGTCCCGCATATTTTTCTTATGATCAAAAGAGCTTCCGGACTTCAAAAAGGTTAAAAACCACTGGTCTAACCCGTTTCTGTCCAGACTCAGCTTTATACTATAGGAAATTGATGAAAATTTTCTGTACATTATTGAAAATGAAAAAAAAAAAAAAAAGTATTTAAAAAAATCTTTCCTTTCTTAATGGGTTTAAAAGGAGCAGGAATTTTAAGCATAAAATATCTCGTTCTTGCTTTCTAAAAATGTTTTTACATTTATGTAAATTAGTTGGCACGCAATCTACCCACTGCAGTGTTGTGCAGTTTTTTATATTCAAAATATATTAAGCAGATAAAAAAAAAAAAAAAAAACTTGAAATGCATTGCCGGGTGAATAATTTGTTGCTGCCCAAGGTCGCA
The DNA here is from genome assembly GCA_016648135.1 of Agrypnia vestita. Taxonomy (NCBI): domain Eukaryota; kingdom Metazoa; phylum Arthropoda; class Insecta; order Trichoptera; family Phryganeidae; genus Agrypnia; species Agrypnia vestita. The sequence continues at coordinate 5,641 of JADDOH010024354.1, read as the reverse complement.
AGATAACATAATAACTGTTCCGCATTGTATAAAAAATTCGCCAAATGTCCTTTTAATATCGAAAGATTGTGATCAAAAGTAATTCAAGCAAATTGGACTTTGAAAACATATTCAAAATGTAAATGCAGAAATATATTTGAAAAATGTTGAAATACACTAGTCGAGCAAATAAAAAAAAAATATAATTGATATAAATTAAAATTAATATAAATTAACTTTGTTTAAACCACTAATTTATTGAAAAAAATCAACATGTTTCAAAGCCAATGGCTTCTTCATCAGGAAAAAAAAAAATGTGCTACATTTGAAGAAGAAGATATAAATTAACTTTGTTTAAACCACTTATTTATAATATTTATTAAATAAGTGGTTTAAACAAAGTTAATTTATATCAATTATAATTATGTTACCACAAAATAAATTTGCTACATTTGAAGAAGAAAAAATAAATATTTTAAAATACATTGATTTCACATTACTCAATAACTATTGTTATTAGGTCAGGTTGCCTGAACACTTTCGAATCATAATTAAAGCAGGAATCTACCTGTGAATATTGTGGAATAGCTCTGTTACATCCTGTATAATATGTCTGCACCAAGCTATCGATATATACAATAAATTAAATTATGTAAACAACTTCGTTGCATTTTTACGAGACCGTCCTTTGAGTGTCCTTAGCCCTTAGCCCCTGTCTTTTTAAGCACTATTCATTAACATTATCAACATTGATATTAAATACTTTACACTAATATCTGCGTACATTGTTAAAAATAAACAAATCAATTTAAATAGAAATCAATAACAACACACTTAAAATAACTGTATGATTACAACGTTGTTGTTTGCGCGATGTACCTACCTCGGTAAAAACCTTGCCGGGTATCTCATTTGCGCAAAGATATTTATATTTTTCTAGGAAATACTGGTTACGTAATGATTAAGTATTATTGGAATAGAGAAATCAATTTCGATCTTGTGTTTAGTTATATTATTGAATTAATAAACAAGTGAACTTCATTTAATAAAATGATGGTTATGATTTATCAAAAGTGATTCAGAGATTTAATTAAACTATAAAGTAAAACTTAAAAAATTGATAAAGCTGAAAAATACGTGTGATAATCTTCAATATACGATTTTTTAGCATTTATATGAATAAAAAAATCATATTTTCACTAGACGTGGCAAATAAAACACTTAAAGTTATATAAAGTTTTTATTTATTCACGAAAATCACTAGACATAAATTTAATTGGAGCATTGTTTTTAAATTCACATTCACTAACATGTGGCTATCAAGCAGCACAGTGCCTGGCCGGTCCCTTTATATAGGTTATCGATTTCTCGATGTTTCAAGAGTTAACGATAATGTCTCCGTATATCTCAGTGTTCCAGAGATGACGAGAGATTTTGATAGTTCCTCCAGATTCTACGATCTCGTTAAAATATATTAGCTGAGTTAGAAGAAAGGTGAAGTATATTGATGTGGCATATTTTTCCGTAAGCATGTCTAATTTTGAATGGTTCATCATGCAATAAAATAATAATCATTTTTATGTAGGGTTATCACCATGTAATAAAATAATAATCATTTTTATGTAGGGTTTTTTTGTATCATCTTTTTTTGTATCATTTTTATGTATCATCATGTAATAAAATAATAATCACTTTTATGTAGGGTTAAGTAGGCAAACATTATGTTCCAACATTAATAGAAAAATATACATTTCACAACAAATAATTTCAAACCGAATACAATTTACACACATTTAATTAGAATTTATGACGTTTTCATAAATTCTAATAAAATAAACGAACATAATCAATGCAACAATTTATTTGATCGCCGATCTGTACAAAAATTTTTTAATTTACCGATAGTAAAGATCGAATCCAGGATTTATAATTCCTTAGGCATTATTGCATCAAATAGATATATTTAAGTAGGAATGAACTTTTCATAATATTTTTGTGAAGGATTTGCAAAAAGAGAGTTAAGATATAATAAAAAATCAACAATAAACATTAAACACCTCGTTTACAACACGTTATCACTTCAAATTCAAACCCATATACCTGAAAAATCTGAAAGCATCATCGACTAGTTTGTTTCACAACAAATTCTAACTTAGGTGAGGAAAGCACAAACAAATATGACTTCTTGTTATTTTAAGAGCGTATATGTGGGGTATGATACTTGTTTATATATACAGACTGGATATAGAACGTGTGGTAGTCATGGGTGTGAGTGAAGTTTCCCAGTACGTTTTTGTAATCATGACGTGGTTGCGAGACTAGGCTAACAGAACGAACTATAAATAATCAAGTTTTTCATGTCACGCCTCCAAAATTAATACTTAAAAAACTGAAATATAATATTTTTATAAAAAGTATAGGTATTCAAAATACCTTTAATACAGTAGAATATTAAAAAATACAATACGTAAGAGAAATACAATAATTGTACGAAAAATACTTTTTGTTTTATTTCATATTGTAATTTAGTATTTATAAGTAAAATATTTATATGAAATATTTTGAACCTCAGGCATGAAAAATTCTTGTGAGGTGCATAAATAATGTTTGAATGATATATGATAGATATACCAGACCTGCAAATGTAAGAAAAAGATCTTATCAGAATCTGGGTTGAAGTTTGTTTTTTGCAAGTGCGAATTTGAAATGCAAGAAAAAAATAAAAAAGTTGAAGAAATTAGAAGGATACATAGAATCTATCGAAAAAATATTTGTTTACCACTGAGAGTCGAACGCGGATCATTTAATTTTCGGTGAACAGCGATACCAATTTTGTGACAGTAACTATCTATTATTATATTACATATTAACCATTATTATACTACTTTAAAAATATAAAAAAATCTACGATTACGAAGAATTTGAGATTAATAAATGATGCATCTATTATTCCATTTTCATATACATAGATATAAAGATGGTAGGATAAATCCATCATTTTTTTAAAATTAAATTTGGGATATATTTAATACAACTAATATATTTTAAAATGAAAAAATATTTTATGATGAAGATGCAATTTTATAACATTGATCTATGATATTTATAACAAATTAGAAATATATACAAAAAAATCTAAAAAATATATTTTTTTAGTATAGGTACAGTACCTACGTCTCACAGCTATTAGTAAAAACTTTAAAGGTGGATTCTTGCCTTGATAATGAGTTAAATTTTTTTAAGCAGCCATACATGCACTCTTATAGAGACATGCAATCCCAAAATTTGCATTTTTTAAAAAATATTTCTGACTTATTTTTTTACAAAAAGTTGAATTATCATTACACATTATAAAAATACTTTCGCTTCAATACCACTCAAAAATGATAATTTTTTTTTCAATTTTAGCAAGGTTTTTATCATTTTATTTGACTTGTATTAAAGCGAATGAATTATACATAATCGATACGAGTTACTGTAGAAAAAAATAAGACAGATATTTTGAAAAATAAATGCAAATTTTGAAATATTAAATGCAGTAGCATATATCCATAAGCATTGATATTGAGGTCTTAAACATTTTCGACTAATTATCAAGGCAGGTATTCATCTGTAAAGTTTTTGCTACTAGCTATGAGACATCCCGTATATTTAATTTATTCATTTTATCAATTTTAATGAATGTAAAGCTGATCGTAGCATAATACATAGAATAAAAATAGGGTCGTTCAGGTGGTTTGGACATGTTGAGCGATGAATGAGGAAGGAATGGTAAAAAAGATATATGACGCAAGTGTTGACGGCGCCAAAAAGAGAGGGCGACCACGGAAGACGTGGCATGACCAGATTAACCAGATACTGGAAGATGGTCCTGTTAGAAGCCTGAACAACTGTAGAGCTTGCACGCGAAGATGTACGAATGTAGACGAAGCGAAAGTGGTATGTCAGGACAGAAGAGTATGGCGCTCTATCCTTTCTGCCTACCCCCACGGGGAAACGGCGTGGTGGTAAGTTAGTTGGTTTAGTTATCAATTTTTAATGCAACATCAAATAAAATTGCAAAAACACGATAAAGTGTGTTTTCAGTGAAAAAATAAATATAAGAGTTATTGTTTTCCCCGGTGACGTTATGACGCCGAGGTTAGAGTTGTTAGGAAACCCGGCTGCCGCGGGTCTTCTCCAGGCAGCGGGCGCGCAAGGCCGCGGCCGGCCGAGGCCGCGCGGTGCGGCTGCACCGAGAACACGGTCGGCGATGAATGAAAGTGAATTCAATGGAGAGCTAACTATTTATGTGAACGTCAACACGCCAATGCAATTTGTTACATGCCAAACTATTTTTATTTACAAATGATTATACGTATCTGAAAGAGAAAGATAATATTAAAAAAATCCCAGAACCTATCTCACTGAATTACTGTTTAAAAAATGTATTGAAATGTAATTTAATAAAATTGAATATAGATATTATTATAAACACCACGTTACGTATTAAAAAAATAACAAAATTATAGCTATATAATTATAATTATATTGGGATCCCTTTGATTAGTACGCGCCGCGCCAAACGGCGCCGCGCTACATGCAGGTAGCTGACAGTCAAGCTCTTTCATAATATAAACTTTTGATATATTTTTATTATGTTTGTGAAGAGTGCTCGATGATATGGGAATTCAAAGCAAGGTGGAGGACTTGGTTATGGACCTAGAATCGTTGATTTTATGTAAGTTGAAAAATTTAGCGATTTATTTATTAGATACTCAATTTTCAAACACGTTTTACTCGAAACCATGTATTAAAAATCGGTGACCAAAATATCTCGGCATCCACTAAGCCAATTAACTTGAAATTTCTAGCGGTTATTCTATACATAATTATCTAGTCTTTGTCGTACGACTTTTTTAAAGTGACTTAATTTTTTTTTAATCGCTATAAGCCCAAATTTTTCCATTAAAAACGCTATTTTAAATTCAAACGCCATTTTGTCACAAATTGATATTTTCAAAAATTCCTACGTTAAAGTGTCAATTTTGATAATCTTTTTGTATTATTTTATTCTGATGATTACAGATGTAACGGAAGTTCTCACCGCGGATGACCTTTTTTATCGGCAGTCGACAGAACCTAACAATTTTCCGCCAATGTTGAATATTTAAAAAAAAAGAATTTAACATATTCATAAACGTATGTATTTTCATGTAGAAATGATACGAATACCATAATCCATATAGATTCCCTTAAAAAAATTTACAAAAATTGCCCTTTTTCGCGCTTCGTAGGTAGGTATTCCCCCTTAATTAATTTACGATCTTTTATATTACCAACTCTCATTTAAAAAAAGCTTGTATTCCTACTTTCTATACACAAGTTTTTGAATTTGATAGGGCAGTAACGAGAAAAGAAATAATGTTACATAATATTGATATGCAAAAATATATTATAGTAAAAATATTTTGTATTGTTAAAAAAATAAATAAAAATACTAACCCATAAAAACATTAAAAGCCAAGTTTTTATTATACTTCCTTTCTCATTTACTAGTTGAAACAGGTTTTGCGCTTACCCCACGCGTTGGGCTTGAGTCGGGCGATGCTACGAAAGGGAGTAATAAAAAATTTCAAAAAATCCAAAATTATACTATGATTATTAAGTTTTTTAAACGAAA
>JADDOH010024353.1:0-108181 GCA_016648135.1 Agrypnia vestita | reverse complement strand
GCCAATCAAGTGTAGAGCTATTCCAGGACGCAATAAATAAAGTTCTTATAGCCACCGTGACAGCCAATGTCCGTTGAATGGATAGGGCACAAGAAGAAGAAGATATTTTACCATGAAATGAGAGAGATAAGCGATTATGTGTATGGGGGTTACCTTTGCACAGCCACAGTCCTGAGCAGACCATCAACGCATACATTGTACTGCCGCGACTTCGTCAGCAGATCACCAAGTGGCACGAGGACGACGAGGCCTTCGCCCTAGCACCACAATAAGCAGAACACACATACACATACGTGGCAAGAACGCCGCATAAGCAAACGAGACACGAGCAGGGTACGCGCGCCCCCGATGTAGGCCACTGCAATGTCAGCTTATCTTTACAGCCAGACTTCACGAAACTCCTTTGTTGGAAAATCATATAAAAAGCGGCCCACACCCCACGTGGGCATGTCAGTCTTTCATCAACCACCGACGGGTTGCCGGAGGCTATCGCCCTTCGAGTATCGATCATTGTCTTTGTAATCATACTCATGTATAATTTGCACTTGTTTTAACGAGATAATAAAATCATAAAACATTCTACGCCTTCGGAGCTTCCCGTCACATGAGTGGTGGTGACCTAAAATCAGTAGCTCAGAAGTATCTCCAACCCCCAAATATTTGTGTAGTGAATTAATAATAATAATGACTACAATGATATTTATCTCACCACTTTACCAACAAGCACATTATATCTGAAATTACTAAAAATAGTGAAGCAATATAAAGACAAAGTAAAATTTTGTCAAGATTCCTGAACCTTTCAGGAGAGATTATTAAATGCTTCAGCTTCATTTGAGATACTGAAAAACATGGCCAAAAGCATCAAAACTCGATGATGCAAACAGGCAAAATATTTGCATAAATAAAATGTTTACCCTGCTGGGGAAGCGATGGTTTTAATATTATGCAGTCTGAAGTGGTAAATATTTTGTTAATAAGTTTACGTGGTATCTAAAGAAAGCAAAACTGCGGTTTAAATCGTGAAAGGGTGCATTTAAGAGGAAAAATAAATAAAAAAGAGTGGAGAGCATTTAAATTATGGTGCATTTTCTATGGGCCCCAGAAAATGCTCAGCGTTTCAAGATGATTTTTTTGGTCTTAGATCGTGGTACGAGGTAACATCAGTGTGGGCACCATATTTTTAACTTTCTACACAACACTATTCGTGAAGACATTATTGTCACCTGCATTTGCACAAATACCCAACTGCCGAAAACAGGTCATAATTTATTACTCATTAAACTGTGCTTTTTTTATCACTATTTATACGCAAACGTTCATTAAATTTTTTTATATATATACTATTTTATATATACACTGTGCTATTTCTTTGGTAATCAATAATATTTACATGTTGTTATTATTATTTACATATATTATTTTACTTTCACTTTTGCTATTGTATTATATAATATCTACTGTTTTTATTATCCACATTTCATATTCATATCCTCAATTATTTGACTCATCTTATAGTCATGTAGTATTTTGTTTTATATTTACATTTATATGTTGTTCTCACTATATTGTCAGCTGCTCATCTCGATACAGGTTCTTCCTAATGAGATAAGCGGCTCCATTTCCTATGTCACGTATCAAGATGAAAAAAATAAATTAAAAAAAATGAAAGCATTCAATGAACGTAACTGCAATTATTTAAAAAGATAATTTTATTTATCTTCACCATAAATAACTCATTTATAACTAGCCATCACTCTTTTTTCACCGTAGTGAAAGACAGAATTGTGTTATTCACATACTGTTTCGATTGCTGAAGTTTTTACTGTGCCGTGCTTCAATATTTGGTTTACATATTCATGTTAGATCTCTGTCCTTTTTGTCTTCTATATGGAGAGAGAGCTGGCACAAAACCGAGTAGAGTGAAGGAAGACTCTTGAAGAGGCCAAGATCCACCAGGGTTTATATAGCCAAGAGTGATGATGATAATGATGATGATACTCTCCGTATGTGTTCATAAATATCCTTTCCTTGCTTATGTTCCACACAATGAAACCATCGATCTTTCAGTGAACCTTTATTTATTCCTTCACAACTAGCATTTATTCCATCGTGCAAAGATTTTACACTTGTGCAACCACATTTTCATATCTCTTCAGTCAATTTCAGGTTTCACCGTCATTTATTAGAATGGATACTAGACCTTCATTATGTAGCACTGGTCTCGATTCATGCGACACATTTATGTATTTTATAAAAAAAATGTAGAAAATACAAATTCGAGAAAAAAACATACAAAATATCATATAGTGTCGTATCAGTATTCTCACTTTTTTCAAATTAAACTAAACGCTTGTGCTAGAAAATATAACTTACTTTTTGGTGTCCTGAAGTGAACTCGAGCCACAGACCACTGGATCACCAGGCAAGAGTCTTTACCACGACACCAACAAGAACGAGCTACTCGATTGGCATTAATTTCATTTAGAGTACAATTACTTTAACCCTTCTTTCGATATCATCCCTATTCTTGCCATCTCTACAGAGTGTCTAATAGCTAGTAGCAAAAACTTTACAGGTAGATTCCAACATTGATAATGAGTCAAAATAAATTAGTAAACAAGACCTAATGTCTATAGTTATGGAGATACGCGATATCAAAGTTTGCATTTTTTTTTCAATATTTCTGACTTATTTTTTGCAAAAAGTCCAACTATAATTACGGTTACTTATACCGAATATGAAAAATTCGTTCGTTTTAATACAAGTCAGATAAAATGATAAAAACCTTGCAAAAATTGAAAATAGATTTTTTTTACAAGGTTTTTATCACTATTTGGGGTTCTAGACCAGACATAGATCTAACATTTAGTGATTTTACACAGTTATCATGTACAAGTCTAAAACTTCAATTCTAACAATTCATTTATAATTATTAATGAAATTAGATTTTACAATACGTTTTATGTACCTTACATAGTTCCATGATAAAAAATTTAAAGTGTTAACGAATGGCGCCTCCTAAAATACTATACCTACTCATTTTTTTTTTTTGAAATCATGCTAATTTAAAATATGGTCGCTTATAATTAGATACAATAGATGTTTTACATAACTTACGTAGTTGAAATTTGTGCAACTTCTATATGGGTCATTGTGCTTTGATCCGCAAAGCCATTCAGTAATGTTTCGGGTTCGAGCTTTGGTGATATATTTTTTTTAAAACCACACTTATATTTAAATTGACTAAAAAGTAAGAAATAAAATTTTCCTTCACTCTCCAAATAAAATCTGGGCGCTTACGATATTGATAGAATTTTGTTGTCGATGGGGGGAAAGTGCCCACGCTTTTGTATGGAGACTGAAGCAAAAAAATTTGTCCGAATTTTTTTTTACATTTTAATACATTTAAATATAAGCGTGGTTTTTTAAATAATTTTTTTTTTCGTGTAATAATTTTTTTTAGTTTTTAGTCTTGATGTAAGGTACCTACCGTACACAATCACCTCGGTAGGAAACTAGCGGAGTTTTTTAGTGAGAACATTAACCAATAATTTTTCATATAAAACTTTGATTAATTAATTGTAATGGATTAATTCATTAATTAATGAATCTGATTCACGTGTTGTCGTCGAGAATACGTCTATGTGCAAAATTAAGCTCGATGGGACGTTAAAAAGTGGGTGTAATATCGTTTATGATTCCGTCTAGACAAACAGGTGAAACTGACATGACTATCACAAATTTTTCAATTTTTTGGCCTTATATATATTATTTTTATGTTATTTGCTAACCTAGAGGAAAAGTTAGAATTTAGATAAGCGTATTATTCCATACATTTTTTAACGCTGATTAATATTAAAAATACCATCAAAAATATAAAAAATAATAATTCCTCCACAAATGTATCGCCTTAAAAGCGAAAAGACAAGCTACTTAATTTCCACAACGATATAATGTTTTCATCGTCGCACATAACAGCACTCGTAAAGTAATTTCTTTGAAGTACCTATGCAGTGTACTCCAGGAACATTTTATCTCACAATATTAAAGTACGCATTATTAGTATTTTCTGAAGTAATCTTTTTTTAAACCGCAAATGTCCAATCCTAGGATGTGAATCATTGTGGGAAAAAATAATATTATTGACAACATAAGAATACTGTTTTCATACAATACCATTTTTATATTAAAATAAACATTTACCAGACAGGCTGCAAGAATCATGTAGATTCCATCTGTGTACGAACGTATTATTTTTACATTTTTCTTTTTGTCCATCGAATTTCAGTTTAAAAAAAATATATTTTCGACCAGATAAAAAATTGAGAAACGTTTTAACTTTTTTTCTAGGACCAATATATTAATTAATGGATTTTTTATGTAGCCACCATTTTGAAACAAAATAATCAATCTTGGTAATGAAATTAGCCGAGATATTTATGCGATCAATATTTTTAAAAAGTAAATTATCTCATGAAAGAACAATGGGAGTTATCATGTCCACAAAATAGGTTATGTCGTGTCTGAAATTTTTTGGAAGTTGCGCCATAAAACTTCCTGCAATAGGTGGATTTTCTACTGAATTCCTAAAAGCAAGGAAAACTAGCTTACAAAGCAATTTTATTATTATTGAAAGGTATTCAGAATCTATATGTACTAAAATAAACTTACATTGTACAATACTGATATGAATGAACCTTGATAGAAAAAATCCAGTATCATTAGACTCAATCTTGGTTTAGATGGATGACAATAAACTAAGAAGAACAAAGTTGGTGTTTATTTGTACAAAAAAATCACAGTTGCTATCTAAATGTCAATATCCAGGAAAATAAAATCGCACACCCGCGCGCGCGGGTATTTATACCTTTCTATTCTGACAGGCGTCACCATTAGTACTTACGCGCACCTGCATTCGTCCCATGAATCTGTCACTCGATTTTGATATACTCCCTAAAAAAAAGTAACCCATAAAAACCAAGTTTTTACTATACTCCCTTTCTTTGTAAAATATATCAATAATTAAAGACGAATATAACATAACACTAAACTTACAGAAATTTAATATATTTCTAAAATGTCAGATGTTTTGAGATGTCAAGATTTTGATAGATTCAATTATCATCAATATCATACCTTATGAATTTCCAGCGTCAAATGATTTAGTCAGAATCAGATATCAGAAATATAAAAGAAATAAATTATTATTTGATTTTTTCCCAAAAAAACAAATTTTGCTGTCATCTGTGAACCAATTGTTTTGTAAATTTTCGAAATTCGTAGTGATGTATCTATTATACCGACGGAGTAATTCAAATTTAGAAAATGTTCCACGACGTTATCGGGCCGCCGCGCCGTTGCTTTTTTAATCAAACTTTTCTAATGATTTCAATTTGAAAAAACCAATAAAATTTCTAAAAATTCGAAATTATACTATAATTATTAATTTTTTTTAACGAAAATCTGATAGATCTTCTTTATCGTCGCCACGAGTATGCTTGCCACGTTTCAGCTCGATTGGATCACGGGAAAAGTGTCAAAAATCGCTCCAAAGTTTTTGTTGACGGCAAGCCGGCAAGTCGGCAAGCAAGCAGACGCCACGAGTTAATATAAAGGGACTAAAAAACACTATAATGCGATGCTATGACATTAAGAGTTTTACCACCTTAAGTAATTAAAAATACATTCAAATTTAAAAAAAGTATATGTGCATAAATATTGCACATATAAAATTCGTATTAATTTCATATATTAGGTCCTTACATATGAAATTGGCGTTTTGCCGTACTGGCAAATTTGATCTCAAATATCTTCTCTTTGGTTAGGAATTCCAAATCCAAATTTATACAGCTATTTACTCATGTATTTGTGTTTTGAAAATTATAATTCATTTGTTTTTTCCTCAATTGTTTTTTTCTTTGCATCACTCAGTTTATAAAATGAAAAACTTGAAATATCGCGTTATTTACGAGTACGAGTTCCACCGTGGCACCAGTGCTGCAGAAACGGCTCGAAGGATTAATGATGTGTATGGCGACGGTGCCGCAAAAGAAAACACAGTGCGTTTTTGGTTCCAACGTTTTCGTTCTGGAAATTTCGACCTGCAGAACAAGCCCCGTGGACGGCCGGAGACCAAAGTTGATAATGAAGAATTGAAGGCTATTGTGGAAGCGGATCCATCGCAAACCACATCCGAGTTAGCTGCAGGCTGCGGTGTTAGTGATAAAACTGTTTTAATCCACTTGAAGCAAATTGGTAAGGTGAAAAAGCTTGAAAGGTGGGTACCTCACGAATTGAGTGAAGCAAATCAACAAACGCGCGTTGACTGCTGCGTTGCATTACTCAACCGGCACAATAATGAAGGGATTTTAAATCGAATCATTACCTGTGATGAAAAGTGGATCCTGTACAATAATCGGAAGCGCTCATCGCAATGGCTGAACCCTGCCGAACCAGCCAAACCATGCCCCAAGCGAAAATTGACTCCAAAAAAGTTACTTGTGAGCGTTTGGTGGACTAGTGCTGGTGTCGTTCACTACAGCTTTCTTAAATCTGGCCAGACGATTACGGCAGATGTCTATTGTCAGCAACTGCAAACCATGATGGAAAAGCTAGCTGCTAAACAACCGAGGCTGGTTAATCGCTCTAGGCCACTGCTGCTTCATGATAACGCTAGACCACACACTGCACAACAGACGGCTACCAAATTAGAGGAGCTTCAATTGGAATGTCTAAGATATCCACCGTACTCTCCGGACCTTGCCCCAACAGATTACCATTTTTTTCGAAATTTGGATAACTTCTTGCAAAGGAAAAAATTCAACTCCGATGGGGCAGTCCAAACCGCCTTCAAAGATTTTATTGATTCCCGTCCGAATGTTTTTTTTAGTAAAGGGATCGATGAACTACCTATGAGATGGAAAAAGTGCATAGATAGCAATGGTACATACTTTGATTAAATAAATATATTATAATAAAAATAATCGGCTTTATGTTCCTCCCAAACTAAACGCCAATTTCATATGTAAGGACCTAATATTTTTTAGTATTTATTATGCATAAAATATTCTGAAAATTTCAGAACGGCAGTCCCGCAAAAGTTTGAGTGAAATGAAAAAAAATTTAACTTTCTTTAAAACGATGTGACGTCTATAATGTAATGCATTGAAATTTTTTATGTAAATGACGTCAGATTAAAAAAAAAATCGATGTTAAAAATGCATAAGAAGCAAACGCCAAAAAATTTTACCAAAAAACCGTACGCTGCAAAAAAAATCGATCTCGAGCCGCACTAAATAAAGTGACGATAGCCAATGTTTCTGCAGGGGATAAAATTTATATTGACGAGTTAATAAGGATTTTTATAGTAAAATGGGAATACCGATCCACTTATTATGTATATTTTTAAAACTAATTCGTCTAAATAGTTATAAACTAATTAACCTTTAACAAGTTTATCCTCGTAAGGTGAATGGAGAACCATTAATCTTATCCATTATTAATGTTAATAAATGATTAAATGATTTGTTCCCCCACCTTCGTGTTCAATTTTACAAAGTGATTAAGCGGTTTGATCAGTTTGATAATTTTTTGTCCAATTTCCCTACAACCACTTGAAGCGAAATTTATTTAGTCGCGTAAAATATTCAAGGAACCAAATATAACCTTTCAACGTAATTACCCATTCTGTACGCAAAATATTTTAATCCGCACGGAGCCAGTTTTCTCCCCTATGCGGGATTTTAAAGCTCCACCAGCCCTAATTAATTCACACATAGTGCCTTACTAATAACTTCAGTGGAAGGCTCTGAGCCTAATACTGCGCAAATACTTCTTACGAAAAATTAAGAAAAAAATTGCGAACATGGTTTTACAATTTAAATTTACCAAGAAGCAAAACAAATTAAGCCACCAGAAACATGATGCCATGATTAGCATGAGCAATAATGTCTTCATCTTCAGTCATGCATTTTTTTTTTCATTATGTTCTATGATATACAAGTTCTATGATATCAGAAAAATAATTCTCAGAACTATTACTATCTTTGGTAATATTGTCTCACTAAGCCTTCACCACTAAAATGCTACATTTTATTTTAAACATTTTAAATGAATATATTTTTAAAACACATTAAGTACAGTAAGAAACTAGAGTGAGGTAACTAGATTTTGGCAAAAGGATTTAAATATAAACATTTAAACAGTAAAAAATTCAGTAGTTTGGCGAGTTGGGTATGTGAAAGTTTGTGTTCTGAGAAAGAGAAAACGTCCACCCGTCCAGAGTCATATACCTCGCGTCGGCACCTGGCGTGTATAGTGTGAGTGGGCGTGTAATGCGTGAGACGTCTCAGCAGAGGCAGGATAGGTAGTTGAATAAAGGGTTCAAGCTTAAAATATTGCTGGATTTGTCTACGGCGGTCGGCGAAAGAGCGGTTAAACTAGATGGCGCCCGGAACCTAGTTAGCCGCATGGAGCCTCTGATTGGTGGGTGCCGACTCGATGCGAGCGGCTAGATACGCGACGAGTCTAGACCACCACAGTGGTTACTGATTGATCAAACGCCCATTTTTATATTTTTTAAACATAAAAATAATTGACAAATATAAGCGAAATATTGCTTGTAATTAGTGATGCAACTAATACTAATTTCACGAATACGAATACGAATATTAAACCTACCATTCGGCGAACACGAATACGAATAATTTAACAAGGTAATAAAAAATACACCATTGTTCTTTTCTTACTAAGAGATTCAATAATTAAAATTTACCATCGGCAAATTTTTGTTCAAAAAGCACAACATCTGTAACTTCTCAGGCGTTAAGTGATTTCTTTTATCCGTTTGTACATTCCCAGCGGTCCAAAATAATCTTTCTATCGCAGCCGTAATCTTACTCCCGCGAGATCGCAGGTACAGTACCTGCATATGGCTTTACTTTCGTCGTCTATATACAATTTAAAAATTATTTTAGAGTGAGTCCCCGAACAAAATAAAATAAACTAGTCTCAAAGGACTGACTTTGTTTTGGGACGAGTTCACTAACAAGTCTTGTACACAAACCGATATCTTTATCCTTTATAACAAAAACAAACAAATAGAGTTATATTTAAATTTAACTTAATAGATTTCTTATTGAAATGTTTCCAAATATCACTTTTTTTAATGATATAAGATTGGTCGTGTTATAGGATTTAATTTGAAATTATTTTATAAGAACGGACACACAACGGAAATAAAATGCAACCAACAAAACGTATTACAAAACAAAAACTACATGAAATAAGCACCTAACCTTATTAATAACCCAACGAAACTAGATGAAAGAACTCATGTTATGCTGTGAAACAAGTAACAATTGACAACACGAGAACTCGACAAATCCATTCATTCAAGTTAAGGGGAATCCCCGATAATAGAGTGCGTAGGTATGTTCGAATACACGGAGCACAGCCAAATCGTAATTTGCGTTGCGTTCAGTTATAAATAGTTTGTTTTTAATATTCATGATGCTATTCGGCAAATATGAATATTCGGTAAATATCTACATTCGTATTCGTATTCGTTGCATCACTACTTGTTAGGTGTGGTTACGTGATTCAATAAATATATATATTCTATGAACTAAACTTCCAACTAACAACAAATGGTGTACAATATTTCAACACGGAGACAATAGTTTCAAGAGAGATTAATATTGATGTATTTATATGTATTATATTAGGTCCTTACATATGAAATTGACGTTTTTCCGTACTGGCAAATTTGATCTCAAATATCTTCTCATTGGTTAGGAATTCCAATTCCAAATTTATACAGCTATTTACTCATGTATTTGTGTTTTGAAAATTATAATTCATTTGTTTTTTCCTCAATTGTTTTTTTCTTTGCATCACTCAGTTTATAAAATGAAAAACTTGAAATATCGCGTTATTAACGATTACGAGTTCCACCGTGGCACCAGTGCTGCAGAAACGGCTCGAAGGATTAATGATGTGTATGGCGACGGTGCCGCAAAAGAAAACACAGTGCGTTTTTGGTTCCAACGTTTTCGTTCTGGAAATTTCGAACTGCAGAACAAGCCCCGTGGACGGCCGGAGACCAAAGTTGATAATGAAGAATTGAAGGCTATTGTGGAAGCGGATCCATCGCAAACCACATCCGAGTTAGCTGCAGGCTGCGGTGTTAGTGATAAAACTATTTTAATCCACTTGAAGCAAATTGGTAAGGTGAAAAAGCTTGAAAGGTGGGTACCTCACGAATTGAGTGAAGCAAATCAACAACGCGCGTTGACTGCTGCGTTGCATTACTCAACCGGCACAATAATGAAGGGATTTTAAATCGAATGTGTGTTTAAGTCGAACCTGTGATGAAAAGTGGATCCTGTACGATAATCGGAAGCACTCATCGCAATGGCTGAACCCTGCCGAACCAGCCAAACCATGCCCCAAGCGAAAATTGACTCCAAAAAAGTTACTTGTGAGCGTTTGGTGGACTAGTGCTGGTGTCGTTCACTACAGCTTTCTTAAATCTGGCCAGACGATTAAGGCAGATGTTTATTGTCAGCAACTGCAAACCATGATGGAAAAGCTAGCTGCTAAACAACCGAGGCTGGTTAATCGCTCTAGGCCACTGCTGCTTCATGATAACGCTAGACTACACACTGCACAACAGACGGCTACCAAATTAGAGGAGCTTCAATTGGAATGTCTAAGACATCCACCGTACTCTCCGGACCTTGCCCCAACAGATTACCATTTTTTTCGAAATTTGGATAACTTCTTGCAAAGGGAAAAATTCAACTCCGATGGGGCAGTCAAAACCGCCTTCAAAGATTTTATTGATTCCCGTCCGAATGGTTTTTATAGTAAAGGGATCGATGAACTACCTATGAGATGGCAAAAGTGCATAGATAGCAATGGTACATACTTTGATTAAATAAATATATTATAATAAAAAAAATCGGCTTTATGTTCCTCCCATACTAAACGTCAATTTCATATGTAAGGACCTAATATTATATTATACGTATTGTAACAAGGCTAAAAAGAATTACGCACTCATGTCAAGTGACAGTTGTTTGAAATGGTCACAATCGAGAACGGTCTACAATGTTCTACGGCTTTCGGAAAGCATCTAAAACATTGTAGAAACATCTATAAAAGCCTGGAAGCCACGAAAAAGTTATCCTAAACACTAAGAACGCCTAGAAGGTTCGATACCAGCATTAGCCAGATATAAATAGGATCGCGCACGAGAGTAATATGTTATTGTTTTAGCGCGCTTGATAGCGAAACCAAAGCCGCGAGCTACGGAGTCCAGGGTGGCCAAGCGAGCGATAATTCGACATCAAATAATCTGGAAAAGTTGTTACGTAGCGAAATAAACCGAAGCGAATAATACGTGCGGAAATTGGATGGAATGTTCTGGTGATAAATTAAGAAACAGTTTAATTTAAATAAAAGCATTAAGTGAAATAGTGTTAAGCGATTTTGTACATATTAATTAATTGATTAATCATTAATTAATTAATCTGTAAATAATTTCAGCCACGACACATGACAGTATCTACAAAAAGACAAATATCAAAGTATTCTAATTTATAAATCTAATTACAAACTTTGTAAAGAAGCTTTCTAAAACATTTAGAAAGTGTAGAGACGTGAAGTAACAGGCTTACAAGATGAACTTGAAACATAAAACGTGACTGCGTTGCGTGGTTTGTGTGTGACAGTCCATCTTCAGTTCTGATTACGAAGAACAAAGACACTAACAGCTGGAACCTCTTACGGTAGACAATTGATGAGACTATTAACATTTAGACCGAGCAGTTAGGGAGACTGCCTTCGGCGATAAAGTTCGGTGCTTTGACCCTTCTCGCGGTCATCTAAGACAATCCTAGTTTCATAAAAAGCACAGCGCTTCGGTTTGTTTTAAAACTAAAAAAAGTGTTTTTTCAAAAATTTTGCTAGTATTTTTATTTTTTTGTATAAAAAAAAGGGTATAAAAGCAAAGGCAGCAATATCAAAAACAATATAAAAACAAGAATGTTCTTCTTAGGTTTTCACGGCCACTCAGAAATATTCTGGTTTGGGTCTTCTGAGGTATTATGCCGTGTTATTACGACCTTTTTGGCCGACGTTTCAGATTCCATTGCAGGGTGCATCATCAGGGCGGATATATTATTGTAAGTGTTGGTATTGTGTTTAAGTATTGGCTTGCAATACCGTAGCGAAAGCAGGGTACGAACATTGTCAGTGTTGTTTTAAATATTGACTAGCAATAATGTGTCGAAAGCTTTGTGTTTCTGTGTCTATGTGTTGCGTGGCAATACCGTGTTGGAGTCACGTGTTGTCTCGTGTTGTGTGCATGTTTCATCTATTGTCTGATCACTTTATCTGTGAGAACTGCGACGAGATTGACCGATGATGGACCCTACAATGGGATCCGAAACGTCGACCAGAAAGTTCGTAATAACACGGCATAATACCCCAAAAGACCCAAACCAGAAAATATGAAAACAATGTAAAAAACCTGGCACTTCTCAAGAAAATTTTTCTAGAATCTATGAAAGCTACATCTTATTGAAAATAAGTTTTTAAAAACAAATTTATTAATCAATTAGAAAGACATACAATAAATCAAATAAACGAAAAAATGTTTGGCTGCTACCGAGATTTGAACCATGGATCTCCTCCTTTCCGGGGCAGGCGCTTTATCCAATTACGCTATAGCGGCCTCCTACATTTCCGTGAATATATCGGTTTTATCTGTAAGTCTCGTTTATTATTTGACTAACATATATTATCCATTTTAAGAGAAATCGACTTTTTCTGGATCCGTGGTCCGAATCCCGGTTTTCGTTTAGTTGATTTTTCTGTATGTCTTTCTAATTCATTAATAAATTTGGTTTTAAATTTCACAGAAATTTGTTCCGACAAAAATTGAAACTTCACAATAAAAATTTTGTTCTTGAATATAATAAATGTGTCCAAAAATATTTTTTTTATTAAAATGGTTAAATCTAGCATCCTCTAGCGGCAGTTACACAAAGTAATTTGTGCCTACTGTACCAGAAAAAGCGGATTGCTCTTAAAATGGATAATATATGTTAATCAATTAATAAATGAGATATATTAGAGATAAGATCGATATATTCACGGAAATGTAGCAAGCCGCTATAGCGTAATTGGATAACGCGCCTACCCCGGATAGGAGGAGATTCGTGGTTCGAATCCCGGTAACAGCCAATAATTTTTTCTTTTATTTGATTTTTCCGTAAGCCTTTCTAGTTGATTAATAAATTTGATGTTAAATTTCACAGAAGTTTGTTTTGAAAAAATTGCAACTTCACAATAAGAATGTGCTCTTGAATAAATAAATATGTAACTTTTAAATATGGATATTGCTGTGTTTACATCTAAAACGTGAAACTTTATCATAACGGTACTAACATGATTGGATATTTCTATCTTTGCTGTGATGTTTCAGTCTGAAATTGACATCAGCTTTAGTATGAAGCGACTATTTTGTCACGTAATGTGACATCTAATTTGTTCAACTCTATATTCAGCGACTTGGATCTTTTCAATTCATCGATCTATGAATTTAAAACTCTTGGATATTCACCTCGGTCATAAACCTTCTTTTTTTCCTCTTCTTAAATCCATCTTCTTTCTTTTGAACTGACGTCGTATATGTAATTTTTTATCTTGTATCTTTCTTTAATTAACTTTTTTTTTTGCTCAGACCTCGTATATATATATATGTATGTGTGTATGTATATATCTATATATATATATGCAGATGTATTGATCAGATATCTTTATGCTATACATATATCTTTTGCACTTCTTTTTATTCTTATCTCTTGTCCTTTTTACTAAGCAGATTTGTCCTTTCCTATCCATACCTTATTCTCCTTTCACCTCTAATTCTTTGACTCCCATAGTTTGTCCATAACTTAAAACTTTCACTTTTTTTGTTTTTTATTCTATAACTCAAGTTATTGTTGCTTTATGTTAAAACACAACAGGTTAATTCTGTGGAAACTTGTAAGATGGTCTCTTTACTGTTCAATAATCATGTATAATCTCTTTATATGTACTGTTAGTTTCCCATAAATAAATAAATAAATAAATCTTTGGGGGCAGGTTCTTATGGATATTTTTCACTACAAGAAAATTGCTTTCTTTTGCTTTTAATAGTGATTTTAGAAGGGATATAGCTTTATTGCCAATAAAATAACAAATTCATTAAATTATTAATAAGCTATCCACGGTGACTGCATTCAAAACATTTATAATTATTTTTTGATATTGCTGCCTTTACTTTTATACCCCTTATATAACGTAAATATTATTTATATAAGCTAGAGAAAATTAATATTATTTTGCACTCGGTGGTATCAAAACTACGGGCAACCTTCAATTTCGCAGACTCTAGTTATAATATTTCCTTAGTTAATGAACACACAAATTCTATTAATGTATATTATAGATATCTCACAGAGATGAAACTGTATTTCTTATGGGAAAGTAGGTATAGAAGTCATTTGGGTGTACATAGGACTTATGACCTATCTTTATGGTGGGCTTAAGTGATCACTTTACACAATGTAACATTCGCCATTTCCACCCATGATAGAATATACCATGCTTATTCATTTTTTGGAAGTTGTATGTATGTTCAAATTGCGTGGAAAGCTTTCACATATGAGTTGTAATCGCCTTTCCATGCGGCCTGTACAAAGCCATTTTCATTCCCCTAAATCCCCACAGATGTCGCTAATGAGAAAATCTACAATTTATTTTACGGAATTTGAGAGCAATATGCTTTATTGTGTAATGAAATTCATCCGAATTACTTGCATTACACTAGGATACGCCAGGAAATATTATTTATAAATTATAAATTAAAGGAAATATTATTAAAAATCAAATTCTAATTTGTTAAACTCCTTCAACGATCAAAATATTCAGTGCTTTATTTTTTATCCGTTGGATCCATGAAATGGGTTAATTATTTTATATGATTCTGAGATTTTACATTTTTTCTTTCTGTATCAATATGTTCTTACCAGAACATTTAGTTTACTCCAAGGGTGCAAATCGCTTTTACTCCGCTCTTCACGCTTTTCGACCTTGTTAAGATATAGTTCTTGAATTTTTTTGGAGGCTTGGTTCTCGTTCTTTGTGATCACTAATTTCTCCACCTACTCGAGAATCATCCTTCTGCGTATTATGGAGAGTTTTTCTCTGTGAGAGAAGAGTTCCTGAAGAGTGGAAACATTCGATTGCCTCATAGTTCGTAGTCCGTGGCACGCGTAGCTTACAACGCCATCACCATATTCTCGAACACATCAGATTATCGAAGTGTTTATGATTTAAGCTGTGCGATGTGTCTGGCGACGGAAAACCACCTCACTCTAGTATCGAGACCAATAGAAAAGAAAGAAGCTACACCGATAGGAACAGCCTACTTGCGAATCATTACAATAACTAAGAGAAAAACTATAGACTTCGTATATTAGGACTTAAATAAGTGGAGTGTAGATGTGAAGGAGTCGTTTGTGGAAAGGTCTTCTAATTATCTTTGCTACCAAAAAACGGTTGTTTTTATGCGCTAGCTTTTACTGTCTCGGTGTCAGTTGTTGATGGGGTTAGATAACTAAAGTGATTTTGGGTTGTAGTCAATTTAAATTTTGAAATATTAAGAATATCTAATGTTCACACACAAAGTATATAAATAATATTCAATATGAATATTCTTAGGTTTTCACGGACATTCAGCCTAAGAGTCACCATACGCCTCTTATCAAGGAAGCACTCGAAATCTTCAAGCACCCGATAAATATTAATAGAGATGATGGTCTCAAATAAAAAACATCATGGTATCCGGCGCTTCAAAGTCAATCTCGTCGCAGTTCCAGCAGAGATAGTGATCAGACAATAGATGAAACATACACACAACACAAGATAACACATGACTCCGACACGGTATTGCCACGTAACACAGAAACACCAAGCTTTCGACACGACTTTGCTAGCCAATACTTAACACACACTGACAACGTTCTCATCCTGCTTTCAACACGGTATTGCAAGCCAAAACTTAACCACAATACCGACACTCACAATAACACATCAGCCCTGATGATGGACCCTGCAATGGGATCCGGAACGTCATCCAGAAAGGTCGTAATAGCACGGCATAATACCCCAGAAGACAAAAACCAGAATATTCAATATATACGTACATCATGATCGTAACTTGATTAAGTTTGAAATTATACATGTATCTGATTTAAACTTATGAAAAAATGTGTTATGTTAAATTTTTATATTAAAACATAAATTTTATACAAGTATGTAAATAGTACTTTCGTACCATGAAAATAAATAAAAATAGAAAAAAAACTATTAACTACATATGTTATTTATGAAATTGTCTGAAATCCAAAATACATTAAGAAAATAACGTTTCATCAATGCATACTTCTTGTGCAGTGTATGCTTAACATGAAAGCTACGATGATAATACAAGAAAAAGAGCTATGAACAAATGACTAGGTATGTAGCCAAACCTAACTTGAAGACGTAGATCACCAAATGGCAAAGCAGAAATGTAGAGCGTTTGATGACGCGAGATGACGAGGTATGGGTTGAAACGGTGATTTAGTGGAGATACTAGACGGGGAAGCAAAATATTCAGCCAATGACACGGGGTTAGCGAGAAGGGTATACCTAACGTGACCATATGTCCCGTTTTGAACGGGACCGTCCCTTTTTTCGGTTCTCCGTCCCGGTGTCTCCGAAGAAAGCTTTGGGACACAAAATTGTCCCGTTTTGTGATATTGATGAAGAGTTTGTGAAAAGTACGGTCACAGAATTTTATATAAAGCAAGTCGTGAATATTTGCAACAGTGAACTTGGTTATTTACTAAAGAATTATAGATATTTTATTGGGCAAATTTAAAAAAGTACCTGCATTGGAAGTCGTTCAAAAAGCATTGGATGTATTGTTTGAAAAGGTATATAGCGATTGCAATAAAGACACAGAAGTATTTGACGAATTTTCACTAATTTCTAATTACAGCAAAAGAAGAAAGTAACCGAATGGTATAAATAAATAATTTGAAGGAAACTCGTTGGATGGAAGTATTCAAACACTTTCACACCAACAATCTTAAACATGAAAACCTTTGCATTTTAATTGAATATATTTTATGTGTGCGTGGTACAAATGCACCAGTATAAAGAATCTTTTCTTTAATGTACGACTTGTGGACGACCGTTAAAACCCAGTTACTGGTTCCGGTTCTAATAGCGATGTTAATAACTAAGCTGAATTTAAGAAAACGTGCCAAGAATTTTATTCTTACTTAAAATCATCACCAGCTGTGTCAAAACAAATTTGTTCCTTTGACAAATATAAAAATAACTGATCATTTATGTTTCATAACTTTAAAATACCATTTCGATAAATAAAATAAAAATTATTAAAAATTGTGTTGTTTCTTACATTGTCCCGTTTTGAGCCAAAAAATAAATGTTCACGTTAGGTATACCGGCAATACAACCCCTTGAAAAGAGTTAGGGGGGGGCATATGTATTGTAATGAAAGCAAATATGTTAAGAATTATTGCGATAAAAAGCATTAAAGTGACGAGTTAAAACGACAAAACAGAACAGAACGCGGGTAGATCGGAACCTGATGTTTGGATCGATTTTTAACCCCTTTCCCGTAATCCAATCGAGCTGAAACTTTGCAAGTAGACTTGTAGCGACCATCAAAAAGATTTTTCAAATTTTCGTTAAAAAAAATTAATAATTATAGTATAATTTTTGATTTTTAGAAATTTTAATGGTTTTTTCAAATTGTAATCATTACAAAAATTTGATTACTACCAACGGCGGCCTGATAACGTCACGGAATATTTAAAATTTGAATTACTCCGTCGGTAGGTATAATAGGTACTTCACTACGAATTTCGAAAATTTATGACAATTGGTTCACAGATGACAGCACACTTCGGTTTTTTTGCGAAGAAATCAAATAATAAAGAGATATTTTTAGAGATTTTTGACATAGATATTTGTCTAGACATGTTTCATTTTCAGTCAATCAATTATTTAATTACATGATGGTAAACTTAATTTACAAAGAAAGGGAGTAAAATAAAAACTTGGTTTTTATGGGTTAGTTTTTGTTTTTCTTAGTTCGAAATTAATATCTAGAGGAATATAAAAATCCTTTACTAGGCTATTTTTATATATTTTAATGACAATTGAGGCTTTCTTATACTGTCAAACATTGTTACTCTTTATGTCTGGAACTCAATCCGTCGTCGTAATTTTTTAGAATATAATATTATGACATCGAGTAAAGTATTAAACTACAAATTAACTTGGTGAATCAATTTGACAGATATGCACAATAAATTTATATTATAATTTAAGAAATATGAAGCTTTGGTAAAATGTTCTCTCTTTCTAGACGATAAATTAATATATTGGAATCATTAAAATTTTAATGAAATCACATGAAAATAATATGACGTATTTCGGAAAATGTCAGAACGTAGGCGCATATAATGTGAACACCCACTAATTTAAATAAATTTATTTTAAGACATCATACGCAAGTGAGGGCTTAATTAATATTTATGCTTTTAGAGGTGATGACGCAAGTTAATGTTCTCTTAGCTTAATATTTTTTCTTTCTACTGGCTTTCTGTCTACTCGTTATGCTAGCTTATTGAAAAGACCGAAATACAAGGTTATTTAGAAATTTTTGTAACGGCGGTCTTCGCAGCCCAGTAGGCAAGATGCTGGTTTCTCATACTAAGGCATTTGGGCCTCATCGCCTATTATTCACAGGGTTATTTGAAAAACATTAATAACCTCGCAGGACTACATTCCTCCCTTGATTATGAGTCAAAAATGTCCAAGCTATTGTGACCTAATATCAATAGTTCTGACTTATTTTTTGTAAAACGTTGGACTTTCATTACAGTAACTCATATCGATTACGAAAAATTCATTCGTTTCAATACACTTTAAATAAAATGATAAAAACCCTGAAAGAAAGTTTTTGTTTTTTTATTTGACTTGTGTTAAAGGGAATGAATTTTTAATATTCAATATAACTTACTATGATGATAGTCCAAAGTTTTAGAAAAAATAATTCAGAAATATTGAAAAATAATGCAAATTTTCATGTCGCATATCTTCTAAACTATTGTTAAACTATTGGTCATAATAACTTGAACATTTTCGACTCATAATCAAGGGAGGAATATAGTCCTGCGAGGATATTAATGTTTTCCAAATAACCCTGCATAGACTTGAAAAAAGTATCGAATATTCTGAAAAAATTCTTTGGATCTATGTGTTATCTAATATCAAGAGGATCCGCTTTTGAACCCTGCCTTATTTTATTGTATTTTAGCCAACTGAGTGTTTTTTTGTGTGGTAAAAAATTTATTTTATTTATCCTTCATACAGGGTTAATGGGATAACACAAATAACCTGACAGGATTATATTCCTGTCTTATGAGTCGAAAATGTTCAAGCAATAATGAACTAATATTATTATTTCCAGAAATATGCAACATCTATGTTTGCACTTTTTTTTCAACATTTCTGACTTATTTTTTGTAAAATTTTGGACTATCGTTACAGTAACTAATATTGAATATGGAACATTCATTCACTCCAATACTAATAAAAATAATATTTTATAACCTTCCAATTCCAATAGGAATCTCTGCAGGGCTTTCATCATTTTTTTACTTGTATTGAAACAAATGAATTTTTCGTAATCTATATGGGTTACTGTAATGATAATTCAACTTTTTGCAAAAAATAAGTCATTATATTGAAATAAAAGCAAACTTTGATATTGCATATCTCCATGTCTATTGATTGATGGTCATAGTTGCTTGAACATTTTCGGCTCATTATCAAGGCAGGGATCCACCCGTAAAATTCGTGCTACTAGCTATGACACACCCTGTATAAGATGTCATCAGCGAGTGATTATTTTCATACAAAACTCATAAAACATATCATAAACTAAAAAAACATATCCGTTTTGGTTGCAGAATCAACAATCATTGTATCTTATAGTTATCATTTTCATTATACAGGTCACCATAGTAGGTACTACTGCTTTTTGGAGAATATTATTTTTATTTTTAGAAATTGCCAGTGCTTAGTTGTAGCCACTATTAATTGTGTTGATGTTTAGAATGTTGAAGAGAATGAACAAGATATTAAAACTACCGCACTGGTACAAAAAACACATGGGCTCTAAGGTCCAACGTCGTCGTTTTCGAATGCTGTATTTTCCCTTTTATTAGTGATGCAACGAATACTACTTTCACGAATACGAATACGAAAATGAATATCAAGCCTACTATTCGGCGAATACGAATACGAATAATTCAATTCACGAATACGTATAATAATACACCACTGTTCTATTTTTTAATAATGAAAATTTACTACCGGCAATGTACAAAGGACATTTTTTTTGTACGTTTGTACATTCCCAGCGGTCGAAAATAAATATAATTTTTTTCACGCTTACGAGAGGTCATGTTATTAGATTTAATTTGAAATTATTTTACACACAACGGAAATAAAATGGAACGAACAATACGTATTACGGAGTAACGTATTGGTCTTGTGGTTAGGACACTCGCCTCGTGATCCAAAGTTTGCGGGTTCGAACCTCACTCCAAACTAGCAAGTTTGTCCTCTTTTTATTGCACAAGCGCTTAGCTTAGTTTGAAAATATTAAAAATATTGATGTGACACGTATTCCGTGATCGCATCTCTATTTAAAAAAAAAAACTATATGAAATGAGCACCTAACCTTATAATAACCCAACAGTGAAAGAACTCATTTTATGCTGTCAAACAAGTAACAATTGACAACTTGAGAACTCAAAGCCATTCATTCAATGTTAGGGAAATCTCCGATAATAGAGTGCGTAGGTGTGTTCGGATACACGGTGCACAGCCAAACCGTTATTTGCGTTGCGTTCAGTTATTAATAGTTTTTAATATTCGTGATGATATTCTGCGAATACGAATATTCGGTAAATATCAACTATTAGGCGAAAACGAGTATTCGTATTCGTATTCGTTGCATCACTACCTCTTATAAGTAAGAACTTTCGAAGTCTTCCGACAAATTTTGGGTTATTTAGTAGTATTTTTGGCACAGTTTATTAAAGCTGAAGTAATCTCAGTAAACCTCTTTAGTATGAATGTGAATCAATTTACGATTTAATTTTTTTAAGGGCTCAACATGGTTCCCAGATTTGGCTACAGGCCTTGTCTTCATTGTTTGGAAAGATTATTGATCTAAGGCCTTAATAATTTACTTTTAATTTTGATATCACTAAGTGATAGAGTTTTTTAAATTATATTTAATTTCTTTTTTTATTCATTTAAAACATTAATCTCGGTTGTATGATACATAAATGTAATAATACGCCTTCCATTTTCTCTTCGTGAATATCAATTGTGCTCAATGTAATTACTATTACGTGTGTGTTTGCGCAAATCATTAAAATAAATCCGTCTTATTCTTAAGATTAACAAAGTGCCTAAAGGTGCCTAAAAAGCGGCTGCGTTAGGGGTAGGTTAGGCTTTGGGGGCGCGCCGGGATGTATGGCGACCTGGGGCGAAAGCCCGTCCCATCTTACCCATAGGAATAATTGCCATAGAAATAATTCCGAGGCGACAGACTCACGCGTTAAACACGTTTATCATGCTCCTAATCGTCTTAATTAGAATTGTTGTCGCATTTACGGATTAGCCCGGGGCGGATTCAGCCCCCTTCCCCCCTCCAGCGCGCTCCCGGGGTGGGACGTTTTAATCCTGCACTAATCTTTATTAGTAATTATGTTCTGAATCTTTTTATATGAAATCAACGTGCATTCTTTTTTAGAGCCATTTCATATAATATTCAAATTTTATGCTAATTTTTTTTTGTGTAAATTCAATTCTATATATGGTAACAAATTCAGAATGTTTTAATGAAAGTGTGTGTGTTAATGTAAGTGAAAAGTCAGATGTTAATTGTTCTTGTTACTATTTTATGAAATCATAAGACGAATTGAAGTATTTGGAATGTGGATCTACAGAAGAAAATATCTTATATATAAAATATCTATTTCTCTGGAACTAATATGAACGGAATCAGGATTTTTTTTAAACATTTAACAGATATCACTTTTAAAATAGAAACAAATCAAGCTCACTAAAAAAATCTTAGTTTAGATACTAAACAATTTTTTAATTTTTGTAAGTTTCTGGAAAGTTTAATAAAATCTGACCATAACTATCAGAGTTATATCCCATTTTATATCATTTTATTTGGTATCAAACAGCCGTTATGGTACAAGAATAATGTGTGATTTTTAAATCAAATTAATTAATCAATTAGAAAGATATACAGAAAAATCTGATTCACGAAAAAATATTAGGTTACTACTGGGATTCGAACCCAGGTCACCTCCTTTCCGGGGCCGGTGCTCTGACCACTAAGCTATAGCAGCTCTCTATGTTTCCGTGAATATATCGACCTTATATGTAGTTCTAATTTTTATTAATTGAATAATATATATTTTTTTTTTGTCCATAGAGCAATCCACTTTTTTGATACGGTAGTTGTTCAAAAAAGTGGATTGCTCTATGGACAAAAATAAAAAGGAATCAATTAATAAAAATAAGAACTACATATAAGGTCGATATATTCACGGAAACATAGAGGGTTGCTATAGCTTAGTGGTCAGAGCACCGGCCCCGGAAAGGAGGTGACCTGGGTTCGAATCCCAGTAGTAGCCTAATATTTTTTCGTGAACTAGATTTTTCTGTCTATCTTTCTAATTGATTAATTAATTTGATTTAAAAATTTCACAGAACTTTGTTCTGAAAAATTACAACTTCACAAATATAAATGTGTTCTTGAATATATATAATGTGTGGTGTTCAAAAATATTTATTATTAGGCAACTGGAGAGTAGGTATTAGAAAGTGTGGGAATTATTTATTTATGTAATCACTTTGTGTATATGTATTATTTGAACGGTGGTTTTATTGCCAGTAGGCAACTTTATATAAATAACTACATATAAGTAATATAAATAACAAAAGTCATTAAAACAATAACTATTTAAAGTACAATTAATATCCCATATATGAATATAAATAAACTAGCACCCCGGTGACGATCTGCAATAATTCCAATTTACATCAAAATATATCAAAAAGCACATTTCATTCAACTCGCTATTTTAAACTGGAAATATTTTTAAATAAAACCAGTTAATAATAGCGTCTTCCATTTATTCGTATATTTCTCATGACGTACTCTACCAATGCCAACTTCTTAAAAAATGTATCGTATTCATAATCGCTGACATGAGAAACATATCTGACATATTTATTCACAAACGCCCACCTCAGAGAAAAAATTGAGTCGGTAGTCTACACACAAACTTGAAGATTCAACATCAAAGATACAAAACTGTACCTACTGTCATCATTTAGACTCGCAGTAGTAAAGAATTATGAAATGATAAACTTCAATGGGAAATAAGAACTCTTTCTTGAATAAGCATTTGCTTGAAAAGTAGTAAATAGAATATTTTTGCAGCATCCGCTTACTTATCACTAGCCGGCTAAATTCTTCACAGGAGATTTTAAATTGTGTCTCGTTTTAGAAGACCAACAAGCTAGCAACACTAGAACAAGAATGTACATGAATGAAACAACATTACAGGTTTGCCACTCTCTTGAATACTTCTTATTCTCTCCCATTTAAAACAATTTTGCATCAATTTTTTAGCACAGACTAATCCTTGTCTTGTGCAATCATTTAATTTGAAGCATTTTCGCTATTCGCTACATGAAAAATATGTTTACCTAAGGCGTGTTCTGAAGTTAGAAAGAACATCACTCTAGCAAATGTGAGCGAGAAAGAAAACCGCTTGAATGTGTAGACAGCCTTTGGAATCTTTAACCATATAATACTGAACAAGAAGATACCTTAACACCTCCGGACAAGCGATAATGTACGTGAACTCTTATTCAACAGATGGTGCTAAAATTGACTATAACAAGCTATGGAAGTAACGGTGTTCGGCATAACACTGAAAGATAGCAGGGCCAACGAATGGACAAGATAATAAACAATAGTTGTAGATAGTTTCCAGACGATCGCTGAGCTGAAATTGGACAACGCTGGTCTATTTCATACAATCTAGGTAAAGAAATGGTAATAAGGAAATTCTTTATGCGCATGTACGGTGACAATAGTATCTATAACCCCTGGTGAGTCTTTGCCTCTTGAAGAGTTTCTCTAAACTGAGCTCGGTCTTGTGTCAGCTCTGCTCTAAGGCAGATACGTCTTCAAGAACATTATCGCTCCATCTTTGTTTCCCTTCTTCACTTCTGCTTAAGGTCTTCGCCCTATTAATTCAGCAGGGACATAGGAGCATGTTTTTCAGTCATTCTCTCTCGGGACCCTCCCACCAAAGTCTTCCCAATTTTTAAAAAATTTCATGACGCTATCTCCTTCAACAAAGTATAGAGCTCATTATCTATATCTGGTCCAAATGTATGCCTCAAAATTTTCCATTAAAAAACGTGTTCGCTCGTTCCTCTAAGTCAGTACCTATATCTCAATTACTCATTTGAGCACTGGTCTGATGAGCATTTTTACCTACGTATGTTTAAGATTTCACCAGCTGCACGTAGTAAGTAGCATAAATAAGCCAAGAGAACTAATAATAATCAAATGAAGGAGAGCTGAATACTTAACACACATCCTCCGCAATTAAAAATGTGATTTATTACAAATGTAGATAGTTATGGCTACATAACCTTAGAAAATTGATGAATTTCCAAAATGCCGGTCATCTCATACACCTTGTCCAGGATACATCAGTGAGCCGCTACTGGTAGCCAACCTTCTATAGAAGACGGTACATGAAGAAGAAGAGGACTGTTCATCCAAACGTGATTTATTAATTAACGTCGTGAAATACTGTTAAATCAGCTACCTACCTAGAGCAGGGTCACCTATTTAACATTGAGCCACCCAAATTTCTAACCACCATAGTTCGTAATTATTTATGTGTAATATACTTTTAACTAAAATAATTACGAGATAGATAAGTCAACTACATATTTTCATTAAATAAATATTAATTTACTAATGGTACCTATTCGTGGAATTTTTTAAATTTTTTAAATGGAATTTGACTCATTGTATCTACCCTCTGGTACACAATTAGGAGGGTGTGGAATAATGAACCTTGGTACACAGATTAAATCGCAAAGTATAATTAACCTAACCTAACCTAACCACCACAGTTCGTAATTATTTATATGAAATATACTTTTAACTTAAATAATCGCCAGATAGATTAGTTGACTACATATTTTCATTAAATAAATATTCATTTTACTAATGGTACCTATTCAAGGAAATTTTTTAATTTTTTAAAGGCATTTGTTTCATTGTATCTACCCTCTGGTACACAATCAGGGGGGTGTAACATAATGAACCTTGGTATACAGATTAAACCGCAAAGTATAATTTATTTAATGATTTTAAGATTGTAAAAATATAAACGATATGTATTTATTTAATAACACCCTTGAGGGCTTTACAAAATAGAGTACACACACACGTAATATATGCCAATTTGACAATATAAAAAAAAAAGTAAATAAGGTTAAACAATGCTTATAAATGACATGGACATATCGACAATCAGTGTCGTATTTGTATTGACATATGTATAAAATATACATTTAATAATGCACATTTAAAACAACGTGTTTAGAAATTGTTACATAATAAATGCCAAGAAATACAAACAAAAGAAAGTACAATAATAATATAAAGTAGAAAGCTAGTACTATTTGTATTTATTTTTAAGATCTTCCAGTAACATCTGAGAACACAAAGTTTATAGTGTTAAAAACAACGTACATTCTGTATATTCAAAAAAAATAATTTATGACACCCTGTGTCGCGATGAAGTGCTGCATTTTTTTCCGAAAACGTGCGAATTTCTAACCATTATTTAATATAATATGACTGGAAAATAGAGTATTTTTCTTGATACCCTTAACAGTTTCTAAGGATGAAAAGAAACGCGATAATCGTATTAAATTTTTGTTACAAATTTAATATTTTTTTAAATATGTTCTAGTCAAACTTTTTCTTTTCTTCAATTTTTTTTATTTATATAAGAAAACAGTCAGTAATATATGTAAGTTGTAATATATGTAAGTAAACATAATATATGTAAGTTAATTATCTTAACGTTACCACTGAACTTTCCTGGCATTAAGATATAATGGAATAAACTTAAAAATTAAATAAAATAAAAATTATCAATCATATGAAACCTATTCAGAGGTTTTTTCTAGTTGAGAAATAATGTGAAGAACAAAAAAGTAAGGAAGTAATACAAAAAGTAGATATTCGTATAAAAATAGAAAATTGTAGATAATGTTACGAATAAAGCCGTGTATCTGAAAATCAGAAAGCTGTCAGAACATTCTACGGCAGTACTTCCCAAACTTTTTACCTCCTCGACCCAAATTACAGAATAACAATTTATCGCAACTCACATAGTTTTATCAGACGTATGAGACAAACATACACATTTCAAAACTTTTCGCAACCCACTTAAAATCGGCACGCGACCTACTAGTAGTTTACGACTCATACTTTGTGAATCGCTGTTATCAGATTATATTTTGTTCATTATTATATATATTTTTTAATTTTTTTTTACATAGGTTTGCGGAACAATAAAGGACCGAGTTAAATGAATATACTTTTATTTGATTACACAAAATTATGCACATGTACTTTTAAAAGACTTCTTAAATGAGAATTATTTTAAATCATGATAAAATATAAGCAAATATTTTTAAATATCAACAGGCTATCGACGAGGTGAGAGAAGAAATGAGAGATTGGCCCGGCGAGAGAATCCAAGGACAAAAAATTGACATGATTAGATATGCCGATGATATTGCACTGTTTGCGGAGTCGGAACAAGAATTGAACGAAGCTCTGAGAAAGATGGAAAATATTTTGGCAGATAAATACAACATGAAAATAAACAAAGACAAAACAAAGTGCATGGTTGTTGGAAGAGAAGAGGTGTCGACTAATGTTGTTTTGAGTGGCGTCGCTATCAAACAAGTGAAAGAATTCACATATTTGGGTAGCAAAATTTCCCAAGATGGCCGCTCAGGGGCTGACATCATAAGCAGAATACAACAGGCAAGAGTCGCCTTCAACAAAAATCCAAAATCTTTGAATCCCCCAATATTGATTTAAAGGTTCGGAAAAACTTGATCAAAACTCTTGGAGTAGAGCGAGCTGATGTATGGCAGCGAAACATGGACCATCGGCCAGAGCACGGCGAGGATCCATCGGTCACAACATATCCGAAACGACGAGGTGTTGAGCAGGGTGGGCGCAGAGAGGCGGCTCCTCAACAGAATCGCCCAACAGCGAGCAATTTGGAAAGGCCATAATATAAGGCATACGGGCCATCGTCGAGGGAAATGTAGAGGCCGCCCAAGATTAAGCTATGTAGACCAGATTATCGGAGATGTGCGTTGTAGCACCTACCAAGAAATGAAGAGGCTGGCAGGTGACAGAGGAGTGGAGAAAGCGAGTGCTTGTAGCAGACCAATCCTAGGATTGCGTCCCAAAAAAAAAAAATATAAATGCGTAAGGCAACGGAAGAAAAGAGTACGATTCTCAAATCTAGTAATTAAACTAATTAAAATAAAATCATACATACATAAAATATGAAAGCGAATATTAACTGAAAAAACGAAATACCAAAAATGTGCTCTACCCAGATTTATAAAAAATAAAATTGGACAAGAAAGTGTCAAAATCCGAAAGTTTTTTAAAGCTTCTGGCAATTAACCCTGTGGTTATATGGCAGCTGGAATTTCTTAAAAACAACACAGATTTGCACAAATAAACGAAGCTTGTCAATAATTTGTAGAAGAGCTTTGAGGCGGGCTGTTGTGTAAGCAGACCTATAAATATAATACACAGACACACGTCACGAATTTATTGAAAAAATTCAACATGTTTTGAAGCCAATTTTTGTCAGGATAACAAAAATAATATTTAAAAATCGAAGCATAGATCAAAATATAAAAAAGTTATATATGGACAATGATAATATAAAGTAACTAATTAACATGAAAATAAATTTAAAACATAACTATTTGCAAAAAGGACCTGATTATTTATAATATTCAATTTACTATTTACACTCTTTCTTATTTCCAAAATTTCTAATTTATCAAATTTCAAATCAAAATTTGTATGTAAAATTTTTAAACCCTTATTAATATCAAAAGAATGATCCATAGCCAAAAGATGATAAATAATAATACAATGAGACTACGATGGCCCAAGAGTGAGAGCAAAAAATATTTTTAAAAATATCTACAATATTTATACACATAAGTAGTTATCTAAAAATTATTGATTTAGGAAAATCTCAGTTTAGACGGCACTACTGGCCGTAGGATTTATCTAAAAGTATTTTATTCACATAACAGAACTGTATTCATATTTATAAATTTTATGAAAATTTATTCAGAACACAAAATTCATAAATTATTAATTTTACTTATCCAGCTATTAAAATCTTCTAATTATACTATAAATTTTAACTTGCAACCATAAAACTGCAATTTTTGTGCCTTTTCTAGGTCCCTAAAAAAATATAAAATAACTACTTGATGCCATCTTAATTAATAACAAAAATCCATTCAACTTGCAATATAATATGGGTGTTTGCCATTTCATTTACGTCAATTTTATTCGTCATCATAATAATATTCATCAAAAATGCAACGAGCTTTATAATATTTGAAAAAATTGTTTATTTACGAGCGAGTTTTTATTTCTAAGTATGATTTGTCGGATGATGATGCAGTTGTTATGTTCAGACAAAGGAAAGCAAATAAACTTATAATACCAGGCTAATACAATAAGAAAGATATTAGCAATTCAATAACTTGATAATCTTGTAAATGAAATCTAACATGTTTTCCATGAAAGTGATTGTACGATTGTACGAAATAATAATCGAAAAATTTCTAAATGATTTTCAGACAAAGGCGTAATGGTCATTTATCCGTTTTATATATTTTTTGCATTTAATCAGAGAGTATGCACTTCAATACTCAATAAAAATTAAATAATTTAATCATTAAAACCGTCGTTTTATTTCCAATTCAATTCCAGCGTTCCATTTCGACCATCCATAACCATCCATACTATTTGGGTAATAATATATGGGATTTATTTTATTTTATTTTGTGTTGTTTCCGTTTGTATGTATTCTTGTACATTATTGTGAATTTTTGAATTAAATAACAACTCTAAATTACTATAAAATTCCAAAAAGCGGTGTAGCTGATTACCTGTGTTACTATTTCTCTTTGCTACTGTAATTATGATCTAGATCATTTCTATGTTTACTTATTATTTTCATCATCGTCATCACGCTTGGCACTACAACCCTTGGCGGGTCCTGGCTTCCTCAGTAATCTTCCTCCACTCATCTCGGTTTAGTGCCAGCTCTCTCCAGTTACGAAGCTCTTAGGCAGAGATGTCTTTGAGGGCGTTGTAACTCCATCTTAATTTTGGCTTTCCTAAGCTCCTATTGGCCTTGAGTTCAGCAAAGACTTTGGTGCTTGATGCTCGGGCATTCTCTCCACATGGCCCAGCCACCGAAGTCTTCCCAGTTTTATAAATTTTGTGATGTTTGGCTCCTTAAATAGAGTATAGAGCTCATTGTTGTAACGTCTGCGCCAAAGTCCATTTTCTAGAACCGGTCCGAAGATACGCCTCAAAATTTTCCTTTCAAAAACGTCCCGTGCTCACTCATCCCTCTTAGTACCCACGTCTCAGTTTATTATTTTACAGACAATTTAAAAGGTATTAATTAATTAATTACAACCCCAAAGTAAAACATATAAGTTTTAAAATATTTTATCCGATAACTTACTAAAAATACCTTTCAAATCAGAATTTAATCGGTAATATCGTGATAATTACAGCAAAAATTATAGTTTTTACCGTTTTTCAAAAAATTTCACGCATGTTCCATATATAAAAGCTCCACGATATTTTTTCAGCGCTTTTTAGACACGTCAACAGATGTCATCCCCGCAACAACGTTAGTGTATTTTATCTATGGCGCTGTCATTTGTCAAGCTCGTTGGACTGTCAATCTGTCACCTGTGGTGGCGTTGCCAATTACGTAAATAGGAAAAAAAAGGTGTGAAAAAATAAATTAAAATTATAACACAAGAAAAATGTATTCGTACCAACATGCCAAAACTTTCAAAGGGTAAGCGGCATTAAAGGAAACATCTCACGAACATTTATTAAATAGTACGACAGAGTTCATTGCCACTAGTGTTGTGGTGTGCCAATTAATATAAGCCAACACAAGGTAACCTGTGCTTGTCCGTGTGTGCGGTTACCTTGTGCGCTGTTGTCTGTTCACCATATTAAAGGTATTGTATTGCAAAGTATGCAGAAAGCAATATAAAAAAAAGGTATGTATTTGTATAAAGCCTAATTTATGGGTTAATATGAAACAACAAACAAACATTTTTATGTGAATAATACCCATATAACCAAATTGTTGTGTATGTGTATCACCAATTGAATTAAAATAAATTTATATAATCTAAACATGATATAAATGCTTCAAAAATGCTATTTCATCTAGCGCATAAATTTTTTAACATGTAAAAACATTATATACGTTAAAATAATAATTTAAAATAATTTATATAAGTAAGTAAGTTTATATAAATTTATATCCTCGATGCTTTATACTTGGTACTATTCGTTAAGTAAGTAATAATTTTTATAAGAAAGTAAGTATATAATATTTCTATTCAATAAATAGTATATTCCTATATGTATTTCTCATTAACCTGCCCATCTCGCTACTTTCTGGTACGTTTTTTCCATACTGAAAATGCGCGCACTCGTCAAAATTTCAACCGAAATTTTTATCGCTAAAGCTCCATACCTTATGATTTGAATGAAACTTAATTAATATTTTAATGAATTAAGTACTATCCCTGCGAGAATTTACTTTGATATTCCACTGTTCTTAAAACAGCATGAGTGCATGAATAAGACGAGGAATTCTAAATATGAGTAGGGATCAGCGTGAAAGGAAGAATGCAAGCAGAGAGTTTAAAATATAACCCAAAAGCAACTCAATTGGTGGAATACGAGTCTAACAATTCAAAGTATATCTCAATAGCAACGCGAAAGAAAAGCAGGAAAGTGACAGACCTTTAAATATGAATGAAGAACAGCTTAGACAGAAATACTAGGTGATGAATGTCAAATTTAATCAAAGACCAAAGAGTGCTTTATATTATTGATTTTCCAATAATATATATCTCTTCTGAGCATAATAGAGGAAATATAAGGCAAAAAGTGAATGCAAACAAAATAAATATAAAATAAATACCGACTGAATGGCCTAGCGAGTGATCGGCAATAGCCAATCGCTTTATTTACTGCTAGTTTAATATTTATTACCATTCAATTTCAGACATACAAAGTCCATTTCTACCTGATTTGTCAGAAACTAGTCAATAATTTATGATTTATTAAATTATTTAACGTAAAATTTGTTGGTTTTGATTCAGTTAAAATCCAATCGCTACAGTGACGACGAGTTTGACAGTAAATTTTCGGATATCTATTTATTGTCAGTGTTGACCAATGTTCATTTAATGATAGGTTAAAAATATTTTTGTGACATCATAAACCATAATCGCTAAATTGTCAGAATTAGGTTATCTTGCCACATCATCCGTACTAGCCTAAGTTTAACGCACTTTTCACTAATTGATTATGACACTGACGATTATTTAAAATAATAACTATATTTTTATTATAGATTTTAATTAAAGTACAATAAAGCAAATATAAAATAAGGTGTTAGAATTAGATGACACATATTAATTGCTCTAACAATAAAATAATTTTTGTACTACCTCTATAAGAATTACTACGCAATAAGATTATTGAAACAATTATCTAAATATAAAATTGTAATAAAATCATACTTAATCATGATATCAGATCAGGATGATAAATATCATGATTCGTCATAGCACTTTTCCGAACATTCTAGAACATTCTCCTCGCAGAAGTTTCAAGAAATGTATCAAATGTACAGGAATCTTCTAGACATATCGACATATTCCGCCACGCAGTTTAGAACTTTACAGAACATTCTGGAATTTTCTAGAACCTTCTACTTCCAGAATTTTCTAGAGCAGGTATTTTCGGAACCTACACACCTACACAGTCGGCGCGCCTATTTTGAAACAATCTGAAGAATTTTCGGCCTTTCTATAACAAAACAATGTGCTAGAAAGCACATTTTCGTCGCCCACGCACAGCCACAACTTGGCGGGTAGGGAAACACGGGTTTCTTTATATATATATATATATATCTATATTATATATATTTGATTATATATTGATTGCGTAGATGTTTCACATGGTAAACTGATTTTCTAATCATTTTCGTAGAAGAAATTAAAGAATAAACTAAACGGTATACATAATAATACAAGAAAATAAATATTCTTTGGGTTGTAAAGAGCTTTATTGGAAAGTGAGTTGATTAAAATTTTGACTTCGTGTAGAATATTTTCTAATAAAAGTCCGGCATCAGCATTTATTTAAACTTGATGGGGGGTAAGGATTTAAGGGAGGCGAAGCGCTGAACGGGGGGAGGGGGTTGAGCAGTATCCTGCGGAAACGGAAATTAAATGAAAATTCGCTGAACAAAGGAGATTGTATGGAGATGATTAAAAACAGTGTCTCACTTAAGATGAGACAGCTGAAATATTATTATATTGACATACAGATCTCAACTGCTGCTAAAGTCAGTTTATTTATCAATTATGGAAAATATGTAAGCAAATTATTTACGTACTTAATTATTATATTTATGGTGGGAAAATGCGAGGCATATTTAATGATTTAATAATTCTTACCTTCATCTTTCTCGATGCATTGTGAGCAACACATACAAAATATGCATACAGGCGTATATATATAACCCTGGGATATTTTTACAGGTATCTTCTTCGTCGTAGGGATTAAGTACTAGGAAGCCGTGTTCGAAAAGGTCACCTCGATTTATATAAACGTCCTTTATTATCTGGTTTATTAACGTCTTTATTGTTTTCTGCCAGGATTTACACTAAGCATAGTTTTAATGATATGATCCTTTGTGCAGGAACAATTGGCACGATGACAGTATTAAAGATTTAAAGAATAGATGATTTTAGAAAAGAAAATATTTTGAAAGGATTCTAAAAAATGATCTAGATTTAGTACACACATTGAGATCTTCAATAAAATAAAAGTATAAAATTCTGCATTGGGCTATTTTATCTGAAACACTGGTCAGAGCGAATGACGTCACGCCTAAGAAACCATCACTGCATCCCTGAACTGTTGTCATAGACACAATGCAATGTTTACTTAGGCTTGACGTCACGTAGACGCCATAACACTTACAGGCGTTTTTGCGCGAAATTAAAAAGAGGTAGATGAAAATGCGTAAAATTTTATTTTAGTACTGAAAAATTGTTATTTTCGGTACTAGTAGTAATCCGTCATCACGTTTATTCTTCAATAATAGATTCTGAATAATTGGTGTTTATTGTGTTTTTGGACACAAAAAGAGAAGATATTTTACTGAAGCTTGTTATCGTTTGTCACGGTCAGGAAGATAGTATTTAAATTTAAAGGTCTTCCTCTTCCTAATCATCCTCAAAGGATTATTAAAGGAAAACCACCGTTAAATCAAATACAAATAGCACCAAGAATGTCTCTAAGGACAGCTTTCATATCTACTGGTTGCTGAAGAAAGTGGGTGATTACATTCAAAATTGTATTAGTTTTTCTCTTTTAAGGATCTTGCTTATTTTCATCCCGATTATTGAAACAATTATTTAGCCTTAGATCTCTTAAAAAGCTTAATTTTAATTTATTCTACGCAACTAGGTTGCAGTTATTCCTGTTCAATGGATCAGTGTGTTGTACGTTGCGTGGAAAGTGTCTCCAATAATTAGTTCCACAAACCAAAGCGGAGAAACTTTCCCCTTAAGAGTGGAATGTGGATAATCACCCTGTGGAAAGCCCGATAAGGCACTATTGCAAGAGTAGGGGTTGTGCCCAAAGTTTTCTTCTACCCCATTTACGCATCGCAAAATTAAACTGACTGTGGCAAGTTTTTTGATATTTTAATGATGCGAGACTAGGTGTACCAAAAGCCGCAATTTTTTTCGCTTTTACAGAATTTTCGTTAACAGTTAAGATTCTTCCTGATGTAAAAAATGTGGATAAAATAGTGTTTCTTTATCGCCATCATAATGAAAAAGTTCCTTTTTATTTTATTGTTATTGAAATCGTGCTTGTACCTGAAATTATTATTCTTCTAGTGTTTGCTGGGTTATCGGACGTTAGCAGTCAAATTGGCGATCATAATTTTGCTCGAAATAGCTGGACCGCGGATTTCCCGTCTTTCAGCCAGGATGTCCTTCGTCTTCCAGGACCTCATCTGCTGGCAATTTTGCATTGAATGATATAACGCAGAATCTGTTTTTTCTCTAGGCATCTCATGAAATGGCCAAAATATTATAATATTCGGGTTTTAATTTTTTTAATGATTTCGTTTTGCTTTCGCATTCGGATTACTGCATTGTCATGTGTGACCCAATCAATCCAGTTTATTTTTAGAATCCATCTGTTGAGATCTTCATCTCAAATGCTTTAGCAATCTTTCAGTGAGTGTCCATTGAAACTAAGCATTTTTTTCCAATCATTTTACCGAAATGTGAGACAAAATATTTATTACTCTCTACATCCTGACTATGACAGAGAGGATATAAGTCTTCTTGTCTTGACATATAAAACTCCCGTAATCTGCAATACAACATCTCCGCATTCGTCGGTTTTCGGAATTTAAAACGGCACCATCTTTCAGTATTTGGTTTACCTGGTCATTCAGGCCCTTTCGTTGACACCCTCTGATTTTTGAAGCTGTTCCTGTTTACTTTACATTCATTATTAGGGTACGGCTTGTAATTTTTTTAAACATTTAATTTATTTTCTAGAATGTTTGCAACATTATATATAATCTGGTTGCCGTATTTCATTTTTGTAAGGGGGGCTAGAATTTGATAATGTAGATAAGAATGTGGGATAGGAAAAAGATTATATTATTTATAAGAATTATGTTTCACAGCGAGCCGGATTTGATAAACTTATATGTAGCCGAAAATCCAAATTATTAATAATGTTTTAAATCAACGATTTTAAACACAAATTAGAAAACCATGAATCTATCTTGATAACAATCTTGTACTCGTTTCACTCAAAAACAACTTTTATTTAATAACTAAGGCATTAAAAAAAATATTTACATTTTTCCCTTTTTTGCAAATAAAAGATAATTTTATTACTAAACTTTTGAAATTCAAATATTCTAACACGTTTTACTCTTACGTTGAACACACAGAAAAAATATTATTTTGAAAATATCTATTTTCCCACAAATGAGGGTTCTACCCTTTATCCTTTCACAGTCGATCTAATGAAAATGTGCGAAATTTTAAGCCCTAGTTTTGATTTATTTGATGCACAGTTTTTTGTTTGGTATTAAAAACGAAACAATTAACTTTGTGTAAGAGGAATATACTAAAAAATCTTATTTGGTAATTCTTGTTTTTCAATATATGTGTATATATAATTATTATGCACGTAAATATATTTTTTATTCATATTATTACTTCTAATTCATTTTAAATATATAATATTATTATCAATTTATTGCTATTTTGTGATAAAATATATATAAGGTTCTTGAAAAATACTAATTTCTCATTTTTTTTACTGTATTGGTTAAGAAAAAAATTAGAAAAACCCGTTCCTTAGAATCCGAAAAATATTATGCAACATTAAAAATCTACATGAAAATTTTTAATTTATCTTTAAAAGATTCTAAAAAATCTTTTATTATTTAGTAACATTTTATTTGACCCGTGAATAAAACACAAAAAAAGCCTCCTTTAAACTGATATATAAATTGGGTGTACGAGACAGGTACTATATATTATTATAGTTCCCGTTTATCATTTTGACATCTATGAAAACACGTCATTCTCTTCCAGACAACTCTTTGTCCTTGTCGTGTCATTGTCAACGTTAAGCAGCTCCTTGATAAGAAAACTAACGTCAAAAGATCCATCAATTGTCATTATATACGGCTACCAGACCGTTATGTCTAAATAATAAGGGTGGTAAAAATATCCCTCATCTTACCGTGAATTTCGTGATACCAGTCGATATTCAAATTCTGTTTTTTGCATCACCAAAATCGTATAAAATATCTCAATAGGTTATTTTAGATTTTCCATTTTAATAGAATTGCTTACATATTAGCGAAGGGAAAAACTATATTTCAAAATGAAGACTACAACATACACACGTTCACCAGTTTGAAGACTACAAAGTGTACACTACAATTGTAGTAAAAACTACTTGAAGAGAAGTAATTGTAGTACTACGAAATGAAGTGAAGTAAATGAAGTGAAGTAAGTGAAGTGAAGTAAGTGAAGTGAAGTAATTGAAGTGAAGTAATTGAAGAGAAGTAGATGAAGTGAAGTAATTGTAATAATAATGAAGTGAAGTAATGAAATGAAGTAATTGTGAAGTAAATTTATTTTTAAATGAAGTGAAAATTTCTTCGTTCGATTCCAAAAAAATTTCAAACCATGGGGGGGGGGTTGTTACAATTTCCAGAGATTTCTTCGTTTACCTACATCAACTTCCCAAAACTTTCAAAATTTTTCAAACCATGGGGGGGGGTTGTTACAATTTCCAGAGATTTCTTCGTTTACCTACATCAACTTCCCAAAACTTTCAAAATTTTTCAAACCATGGGGGGGGGGGTTGTTACAGA
Organism: Agrypnia vestita; assembly: GCA_016648135.1. Classification (NCBI taxonomy): domain Eukaryota; kingdom Metazoa; phylum Arthropoda; class Insecta; order Trichoptera; family Phryganeidae; genus Agrypnia; species Agrypnia vestita. Next base: position 71,060 of record JADDOH010024353.1, on the reverse strand, counting down.
TTCCAGAAATTTCTTCATATATCTACATCAACTTTCCAAAAATTGCACGTAAAAAATGCACTATTTAAAGTGTGTTTCTCATACTTTCGATAACTTTGAAGTGTACTATTTGAAGTTTATACTTTCAATAACTTTGGTGTTTGTAGTTTGTAGTGTGCACTACACATCAAAATGTGCGAAGTGTGCACTTCAATGTAGTGTAGTACTACATTGTAGTAGTGAATACAGAGCGGACCCATCACTATTACATATCTTATTAACTTTTTTACTATTTCTGCTCAATCTAGTACTTCAGGCTTCTGGTTCAATCCACCGCAGTAATTATTTATCGGTAATGGAGCATTTGAATATTTATTAAACATTTTTTTATTTAATTTCATGTTATATTTTAAATTATTTAAGTTTACTTTAGTTTTATCGCTTTTTACCGATAACTAAGGGTAGAATATTACATTTATGTAGCTTTTTCTAATGATTATGATTTTCGCTTAGTGATTTAGTTGGTCAAGTCCTGTTCCAGGAGATAAGCAAGTTAAGTGCTATTTTTATATAATAATAATCATTCAAATAAATTTGAAAATACTAATAATTTTTTTTCATGTTTTTCGTGGTTACAATTCGTTATTTATATTAATTTTTCAAAAAATTAATATAAAATTATTTCACTTTTTTACCAATCTAACCATTTATTTTATAATAATTTATTAATTATTTCTATGATAATAATTGACACACAAAATTAAAGGGTAGAAGCGGGGTCAAAAAAGGTAGACGCACCCAATTTTTAAAAATGCTCAAAGTGTTTAGTATGATCTACCAGACCCTTCTGATTATGGTAAACTATTGTTTTAACAAATGTAGCCAAAGCTTCTAGTCAGATTCATACATATACCGTTTCAATTTCTTCTTCAAGCTCGGCCAGTATAGCTGGTGTTCTACGATACACAACTTCTTTTAGAATCCCTTACAGATAAATCCAACGTTGTTAATTGTGATTCAACTAGCTTTATTTCTTCATCCTATCCATTGAACTGGCAAATTCTCATCAAAATAAACTCTCACAGCGGTAGTGTAGTGGTATACATCTTTTAGCGCTTGTTCAGACACAGCGGGAACCGTGCCGTTTCAGAATCGCATGAGATCCGTGCGGGTCTCATTTACCTAGGTTTGTATGTGATCGTTCAGACACAACCGTGCGGTAAGTCAACCGCTGCGGTGCCCGCAACCCAACCGCTAGAAAATAGACCCGCACGGCGCCCGCACGATCCTATTACTATGGGGCCTTACGAGAGCGTTCAGTCGCGTTGCGGGCACCGCACGGTTCCATGTCACAACAGGAGCACGCGTGGATTATATTCTCTTTTCTACGGTTATGGATCGCTTTGACACTGAATTTTTTATTGATGAAGTGGAGAAAAGACCTGTAATATGGGAGAAAAGACCTGTAATAGTGTGAGGATTACTCAAATATGCCAAGAACCAAGCTTGGCAGGAGTTGGTGGAGATGTTTGGAAATGGTGGGAAAAAATAGTATTTTAGAGAAGTAGGTATATATTCATCAAAAATGAACTGACAGAATGATATTTATGTGTCTTGCCATGGAAGACGGCCGTCGTTAACAAAGTAATGAGCGAACATATCTCTGATATTCAAAGATGGAGAACGGCACCAGAACTGTCAAACTGACGTTTATTTTCGCGCGCACAAATCGCTTATTAACCGCGGCTGTGTGAACAGATGACACAAATCGCGTGTTTTGAAACGCGATTCTGAAACTGAACGGTTCCCGCTGTGTCTGAACAAGTGCTTAGGATGTTATATTGCTTATGTACATTCATAGAGTTCACAAATGCACAGCGTTTGTAGGTAGGTTTCGCTCGTTCCAAATTTTGTAACGTTGTAAATTTCTAGACGATAATCCGTGCCGAACATTGAGCCCCGGTAAATTGACTGCCTTTTTCATATGAACACGCGGGTTTTCTAGAACTAAATAAGGATTAATTAAATTAAATCACTGGACACAAATTTAATCGGAGCACCGTTTTATAATTTACACCAATTTCGTAATTCGCACTAATTATCACTAGAATATTCCGCACAGGTCCTTCTTTAATTCACTTTTGTCTATCGCAAGGTCACTTCGCGTAGGTTCACACTGGAAAACTCCGCACGCAAGAACCAACTCTACCGCTAGTCTCTGGTAAAACGTCTTTCTATGGTCACGCGTCACGCCGTTTACATATTATTTGTCAAAAAAACTCTCTTATATACCCAAATTGAGATTCGCGATGCATCGAGAATGTTCGACCGGTTTCTCCATATTTCTAGTGATTTTGGTTTCTTCGAGAATACTTCTGTTGATTTTAAATTTATGCATAAAATGTTCAAGAGACTTTGATCATGTATTGTTAACAGACTTTCATGACAATATTCTCAAATTTAAACCACAAAATTAAAATAATAATCGTACTCTCGCCATTTTATTTGAGAGTCTTGCCTGTCACATGGTGGCGCTAGTATTCATGCAAGCATTTTCTGAGATAACGTCATATTATATATCGCTGTCGTGTTTAGATTTAACTTCAGAAAAGTCCAGAGATTACAATAGTTAAATTGTATAATTATTTTTTGTCCCGTCTGTTTACATAGATATAGTGAATATATTGACACAAGTACACAATATTACAATTTTGAGTACATATCGATGGTTTATTCAGTGAAAATCAACCATATTAATCATCTGAAGCAACGCATCCGAACTGAATGTGCCAGGATCGACGGAGATAATGCATTTCTGCATAGTGCACTCGTCAATTAGCTCAAAACACATCAATATGGGTATCGCTAATGATGAAAACCACATTGAAAATGTCATTAATGACAAGTATGCATTTTGTCATACGTTTCCAGACTTTATAGCAGGCTTGTATCATTAACCCAATTTGGCGCCCGGTGAGCGAGAACCGCCCGCGCTTCATACAAAGCGCTCGTTTTTTCTTGACTCTTGCCGTAAGTATTTCTATATTTTGGGATGTTGGTCAATAAGTTTATACTACTGAATATTTCCGTTTTCCATGATGTGTTTTTTCCGCAAACGATCGAGACACAAAACGTGTATGCCTTAGGGCCGGTTGTTTCAAGTTGGATTAAAGTAAGCGTTCTTTTAAAGCATAGATTTTTACGTTCTCCACCAATAAGACGATCCGTTTTCGTAAAAATCTATGGTTTTATCGACCGCTCACTTTAATCCAACTTGAAACAACCGGGCCTTAATGATTGGAATGAGCATGTACGAAACTTGAACACTTTTAAACTTTGTGGATACGGCATGGATGTATTTACCTGATTCACAGATGTTAGAAAGCACCGTGTCAAAGTGTGTACTATGACTGTTCTCTAAAGGACAGGATGAATTTATTTGCAGCAGTGTAGTTTTATAGGGTAGAAAATTTTTTTAATGATTTTAACACTAAAACACGAGCATCCAAAGCATGTATGAAGCGAATGCGTTAGCTGTGTGCCTTACTTGCTTGGAATCCATTCACATAACATAACATAAAGCACAAATATACCAATCGCGAAATACTCACACTTCTAACACCGAAGAAAGGGTGGTTGTTGGAGGCGAGACCTCTTCAAATATTATCAATATTTATTTATTTATTGAAATTAACGGACATAGTCCAATAAAATATAATACATAACATGAAGAACATAATTTTTTTTTCTAAATAGAGATGTGAACACGGAATTCGTGTTCACATCTCTATTTTTACTATTTTCAAATTAAGCTAAACGCTTGTGCTATGAAAATAGGACTAACTTGCTTGTCTGGAGTGAGATCCGAAACTGCGACCTTTGGATCAAGACCAACAAGCTACTCACTCAAAATACATCAGAATAAAAGTGATAGCAATTTATAACAAAAGCAAGGACAAATTTAAAGTACTAACAAGATCGACACAAGATGTGGACTATCTAATCAGAGATTGTTTGAATCTGGACAGACTTAAAACGAAGGAGTCCAGATCCTGTCTTGAGTTTATAATACGACATAACCGTGACATGGCAGCATGGAATAGATAATTAGTTCTATGATGACTAAGGAACAACAGTTCATCATTTCTGAGTCTACGGGAAGGGATATTGAATTTTATTTGGCCTAGTAACGAAGACACATCAGTGTGGCCGTTTAATATTTTGAAAATGGTGATTAAGTCAGTGTTTTTTATACATTTTTGGATGAGTCTCCTCTATCCAAGCCCATCATCCATGCAACTTTTCTTAAGACACGATGTTGCACGGATTTGTTGTGACTTATTTGGTTTATATCACAGAAGCAATAAATGCATTATAATATTAATGCACGAAATTATATAGCACAATTTGAAATTTTTCCTTCAACTTGAACAAAACATACGATTATAGCATATTTTTGAGCGTTCTACAAGTAAATGACTCATTTGTTTCTTGAATTACCTCACAATTTTGCTCGCGTACTGAAGTAATCGCTTTATGTGTTCACTCAAAATGACGTTTAGTTAAACGTCGCCCGCAGGAGACAGTGATTGCTCAAAGCCAACGTAATTTATTATTATAATAAATACGCCATCCCAACGCCTAGCCCATTCGAGAGTCCCCTTTTTTGATCTAGTTAGCAAAACAAAACGAAAGTTCTGAGTCAGAATCAGGAATAGATTTAGTTCAGCTGTACACAGAGCATTTTTCTTCTGAACAGGCGACAGATGCATCTCGGTCTCGAGAAGTCTCCTCCTTTTAGTAATTGTATCCACAAAGCTTCCTTCATCCAGAAAGAGAGAAAGTATATAATGTTTTCCTCCAATATAATGTTAGTGGCGACGAAAATAAATTATATTTATTTATAGACATGAAATGAAAGAATACGAACTCAAATACTAAAACGATGCATTAAAAAAAATGGATACAAGGAAATGACCTGCAAAGATCGCGATGTAAAATACGTAGGAAGAACCGCAAGAAATCTATACACGAGAAAAAAAGAGCATCTTCATCGCCTAAAATCATTACCTAATCGAAATTCTCCAATAATTCAAAATATTTGATATTCTTTGGGTGGACATAAAGTAACAATAATTTCAATCATCACAAATAAACAATTATATCTTTACTTTATAAAAGATTTATAATAAATAACTTCTTAACCGTTAAAAATGTTTTATATTAGAAGAAAACACTTATGAATATTTCTTTCACATTTCTTCAACACATCACCATTATTGGTAATGTTTCCCTTAACCAAAAAAACCTCTCTAACACGAATAGGTTTAAAATACATTGTGTTTATTTAAGTTATTAATTAAATCCGATTATGTGACATTGCTACCACCAAGAAACTAGAGAGACTCAACATGTGAATAGTAAAAATTTTAAAATTAAAATTTAAAAAATAGTAAAAAATGAAAATAATCATGTTTTAAAACGAAGTAACTGCAACACTATTTTTAATAAAAGATCTTAATTTATATTTTTATTGAATGAAAAATTGTATACATAACGAAATGGCAACAATTAGAGAGGTCAGATTACACAGCTATTGATAATGATGATTATGATGACAATAGTGTGACCTAGCCTTCTCTAAATTATACACATACAGTGTGCTAATTGAGTAAGTCTTTCATTATGAAATAATAGGTTGGGGATGATTCTGCTTCATAGATAATTGACTATTAATCATAATAAAAAAGATAATAATAATAAAAATATTATTAAAATATTAGTAGTTGTACTCTTATGGCTATCGCGTGTGTTCATACCAATAGTTTACTGTAAAAAATGAAGTTTTATTACTTTTATTACTCATTATTGACATTTTAAAATTTTATTTGTTTAGCTTTGTCTAGGTTACTTAATTTTTATTTAATTTTTTTAAGCAAAGATCATCAAACAATCGTGCAATAACTGTTTATGAAAGAGAGAGTTGGAAAAAAATCTTGAATAAAGTTGTTACGCTAAATTCTGCATGTGTGTTTTTTTACATAATTTTCAGTTTCACCGCTCGGAGAGTAACAAATTAAGCTTAGTTCATTTTAAGATGTTATATCAAACTGCTCCATCTCTTGGCCCCAAGCGTTATCTATAACTCTGTGCAGACTCATCTGAGAAAGAATGAATGAAAGATGCTCGACGCCTTCATGATTCGCGTTGGAGTCGTATACTGCGAATACTTTGGACTGTGAAAAAAGAGGCATTCCGAAAGAATGCCTCTTTTCTTCCAGAACTCTGCATTTAGTTCTGGAAGAAAAGAGGCTTTCATATTTGAGGAATGCTTTGCACAACCTGACAGACAATAGTTTTTTCGTACACTTAGCACATCGATAAAAGAGTGGGACATTAGTCTTCAGGATTTGTATATGATATATCTTGAACGAATTAATATTCTGTATCCCCCACCTTCTATTCCCCACCACTACCAGTCAGTTGATCGTTGATCTTAAATCGGAAAGATTAAAATGCCGTTATTAAAACTCGAAGACTCCATGAATCTAGTACTTCTACCTTTGATGTTATTAATAGGGATAAATCCACACAGACCCGAGAGAAGCTGGAATTCTGGGAGTCCTAGTTTCCTTTATGTTTATGTTTATGTTAATTTATATAGCGCCATTTTTGCGTAAGAGACGCTTCAAGGGCGCTTTACAGGTGCGACATCCCGAAAAAAATAGTTTTTAGGCTCTTCTTGAAGTGCTCCTGGTTCTCCATAGATCGATTGCACATAGCTGGGCCCGCAAAGCTGAAAGCACGTTCCGCAAACTTGGTGGCTCCAGGTCTCCTTGGTACTACCAGCCTGCAGAGTGCCTCCGATTCAGCTGACCGCAATGTGAGCCGTCTTCCGGTGATATTGTCTGGGATACAGAGGTCGATCAAATATCGTGGTGCTTTTCTTTGAAGACTTTTGTACACCATCAGAGAGAGTTCCTTCCTTGTGTTTCTGGTATAGGTAATGTGTGTCAAAGGTTTCCATCATTAAAAAGGATAAATAAGTCTAAGAGATAGACGGAGCCTCACTGTTCGTCCTTCAAAGCAGAGCCCAGAATCATCAAGACAAGAGGAAAGCATTTTATGCTTTAGAAGCCGAAGAAACAACCACGACATTCAGTCTTAAGCTCGTCTACGGGAAAGACAAGCTAATTTTGTGACTCCATGCCTAACCTTTCAACATTGCTATAGTTAATAAAATATAACACTTAAATAACCCGTCCCTTTCACGTGTTTTTCTTATGTAGATCACTTTCTATCCTTTCCTTTTTTGATATGGCTTTTGCGATCTATTTCTAAAATGTATGTAAAGAACCGTTAACTTTCGCCCGGAGCTTACAAATAGAAGTGAGATTTTTCCCGAATAACAATTCAATCCTTCTCTCTTTCATGTTAAATAATGAATGATTTACATTAAGAATAGATCTAGGACAAGACTATTCAATTGTTTAAAAATTTAAATATAAAACTCTGTCTTTCAAAAAAAGTTTTTTTGCCCTTTACTTAAGAAATATCAGCTTTAATTTGGGAGCAAATATATTTAGCGTAGGCCAACAGTTTTTCGGAATAAATAACTTCGTTTAAGGTTTTAATTTTTTTTATTTATCCAAACAGTATTTATTTTTTACAAAAAATATTTATCTTTAAATATTATTTACCTTAATCAAACCTATGAGCTATGAAAATTTTACACTCATGTCTGATATTTTACCAAATAAATGCTGTTTGATCAATAGTTGATAATCAATAAGAGTGATATTTAGAATATTTTGAGTTTGTTCAAATCTTTCAGATTGCAATTTGGATGAAATTGGATGAATTTCATTACACAGAAAAAGAATACTGTTTTCAAAAATTAGATTTTCTCATTAATGACATTAACGACATCTGTGAGGATTTAGGAGAATGAAAATGGCTTTGTACAGGCCGCATGGAAAGGCTGTTACAATGCATATATGAAGTGTGGCATGTAATTCAAATATATACAACTTCCAAAAATTAGTAGGCATGGTATATTCTATCTTGGGTGGAAATGGCGAATGTTACATTGTGTAACGTGATCACTCAGGCCAACCATACGATAGGTCATAAGTCCTATGTACACCCAAAAGACTTCTATACCTACTTTCCCATAAAAAAATACAGTGTACTCTGTGAGACATCTATAATGTACATCAATAGAGTGATATTTTTTCATTTAAATAAATATACCTTTGGGGAAAGCTTCATTCAAAATTGAATAAAAAATATCTGATGATGATTTCAATGAGAATTTTATTAATAAAAAGAGAAAAAATATAATATATACCAAAAAAAAATTATGTATCTGTACATAAATCCTTTTTGTTATGTTCCGGCATTTTGCTTGTCAACACTGCTTTCGGTCGGGTGCGCATTCCGCCGCGCCGAAGAGAACCCCCCTCCCTTACTTAGAATTTTATTTTTAGTAGAATCGAAAGCGGAATTTCTTGGGAGATTCGGTCGTTTGGGAACTTTTTGCCTCCGAGCCCGGCATATCCCAAAACGTATTATGATTAAGGATTGCACATTTCGCGTTGTTACTTGGCGATTCACCGCCGGATGTGAGCAATGCAGAGCCCGGCCCAACTTGGCGCGACTTCCGGTGGACTTGGAAGAAACTGCATTCTTTTTTTTGCGTGCACAACTGGAGAATGGAGGAAAAAATACAAAATAATTGCTTGCCGTAAAAAAAAAATTTGGATCGATTTTTGACCCTTTTCCCGTGATCTAATCGAGCTGAAATTTGGCAAATAGACTCGTGGCGACCATCAAGAAGATCTATTACATTTTCGTTAAAAAAAATTAATAAGTATAATTTCAGATTTTTAGAAATTTTATTGTTTTTTTCAAATTGGAATCATTACAAAAGTTTATTACTAGCAACGGCGGCCCGATAACGTCGCGGAATATTTACTAAATTTGAATTACTCCGTCGGTGTACATAATAGGTACTTCAATACGAATGTCGAAAATCTAAATTGACCGACAAATGTTTTTAGAATTTAATCAACAAAGCATGAAGTGTCTTATCAAACATCTCAATCAATCAACATGCTCAAAACATCTCACATTTTAGAAATATATTAAATTACTGTAAGTTTAGTGTTATGTTATATGTTTTAATTCGTCTTTAATTGTTGTTATATTTTACAAAGAAAGGGAGTATAATAGAAACTTGGTTATGGGTTACTTTTTTAATTTAATTTTCCTTATTCGCTTAAATAAACTTATAAATAATAACTAAACTTAAAAATAATAATATAAAATTGTCAGGACCGTGTAATTTGGTGGAGGCGACCCTTGTGGTAATTTCATCAAGTTAGGACGTTACGGACCGACAGACAGACAACCAAATTATTAAGAATGTTCTTAGGTTTTCACGGCCATTCAAAATTTTCTGTTTGGTTTTTATTGGTGTGAAGACGGATAAAATAATGACCTATATCTAAATATTATAATTGTGTTTTTTTCTGGTTTGTTTTTTCTGGGGTATTATGCTGTGCTCTTAACCTTTCTGGCCGACGTTATTGATCTCATTGGGCTGGTGATAGACCCTGCAATGGGATCATTGGATTGGCCAGAAAGAGTGTAAGAACGCGGCATTATACCCCAGATAAACAAAAAAAACTAATTATTTTATTTAGATTATTTTATTCATCGTATCGGAAAAAAATGTACGTGATAAAAATTAAACATTAGATAGCAATTCAAGTAATAAATTGGTGTGAATGTGTGTGTGTGTGTGTGTGCATGCATGCGCGCATGTGTAAGAGGAAATATGTCACCTCACACGTTTACCCTTAACAGGGCGGGTAAATAGCTCTAAACCAAATCTGAAAAATACATGTTATAAATGTCAAGAATACGGTAAATTATAGAGTTTTTATTGCATTTTTTTCTTAATCGATCCACGTGAAAAAAAAATGTGGTATTCTTGTTTCCTTCTGTGGGACATTAATGTACGTAGAATTTAGAATTTATCAAAATAATGTATTATCAATCCAAGTAATGCAATATATTTAGGCAGGGAGCAGGTCTTGACAGACGAGAGACATCTTGCGTAAAACATCTAAAGCAATGCCACGTTCACTGAAAAATAAAGGTCCTAACTTTTTTATTTTATTTTTATTTTTAGTGAAATTTAAAATAAATTAAATTTTAATAAATATTATTATTAAGTTCTACGGGTTAAATATTTATATGTGTTACAGCTATTTCGGCTTATAAGGCCATTATCAAACAGTGGATATACCACGTACAAACGACTTATTGATAAAATTTTAAGTTACTCTAAAGGGGAAGGGGTAACTTAAAATTTTATAAATAAGTCGTTTGTACGTGGTACATCCACTGTTTGATAATGGCCTTACAAGCCGAAACAGCTGTAACACATATAAATACTTAACCCGTAGAACTTAATAATAATATTTATTAAAATTTAATTTATTATAAATTTCACTAAAAATAAATATGGAGTTCTACAAATTAAACACAAAAACCATAAATAAAGGTCCTAACCTCTAGTCTTATGTACGTATTGTTTCCATCAATTTATTACTGTGAAGAAAAGTTTATTTTCCGACATGGATCATTTTAATAATAAGTGTAATTACTAAATTAAGTGTCAAATTTCGTAAGGAGCTAAAATGATATCAAGTTAGCCTTATTGAGATTCACTGTTCACAAAATACTACTACTTCTCTATGGCTTCACAGCCCTTTGAGAACACAAAATCTGTATGAAAAAGTCTGTAACCTTTATCTTTAAAAAATCTATATCTTTTATCAATAAATCACTTTTGTTATATATTTCAACTAATTTTGAAAGAATTATCGAATTTCAATTTCATAAGGCACATTTTTTACAGAAGTAGTCAATATCCGACGGTTGATTGCGCCAACCCAGAGCATTAGAATTTAATAAAATCAAATTTATTAATCAGTTAGAAAATACACACAGAAAAATCAAATCAAGGAAAAAATATTTGGCTGCTACCGGGGTCTAACCATGGATCTCTCCCTATCTGGGGCAGGCGCGTTGACCAATTACACTATAGCGGCCTCGTACAATTCCGTCAATACATCGACCTTATATGCAAGTCTCTTATTATTAATTGATTAATACATATCCATTATAAGAAATCCACTTTTTGGTAATGCGATATAAACAAATTAATATATTGATTAACGCGTCGCGGATAGAATGTCTTTTCTCATTGATTAATAAATTTTGTTTTAAAAATTCTCAGAACTTTTTTCTGAAATTTAAACTTCACAATTAAAATGTGTTTTTAAATATATTATATAAAAAACCAACCCATAAAAACAAAGTTTTTATCATACTCCCTTTCTCATTAAATCAGTTTTTGTGTCTATACACGCGTCGGGCTAATTACTCATTTGTATTGATTCCAATTTGAAAAAACCGTTAAAATTTCGAAAAATCCAAAATTATACAATATTTATTAATTTTTTTAAACAAAAATTTGTTAGATCATTTTTATCATCGCCACGAGTATGCTTGCAAAGTTTCAGCTCGATTAAATCACGGGAAAAGGGTTAAAAATCGATCGATAAAATGCAGACGCCACGAGTTAAAATAAATGGAGTAAAAATCGCCTAAAATAAGGACTGTCTTGGATAGGATGACTGTTTTGGGAAGCGAGAGTTCTTGGATTACACGAAAAGTCTTCGTGGAAGCCAAGGCTGGAACTCATCAAATGGCCACCCAAGAATGAGATGGGCGGATGCAGTGAAGAAAGATGCAGACAGACTGCAGGTGCAGGACTGGAGAGATTTAATTCGAGACAGGGATGCTGGAAAAATCTTGTACGGTCGTCCTTGGACGTGAATGGTCCACACCAATTATCAAAGTGCATAGAAAAAGTATTAAAAATGCAAATTTGTTGATGCTTATCAAGGTTTCAGTTTAATTACACTTATATTGTTAATTAAGTTATCTCAAGTTAAATATAGCATTTGGGTTAGATTCATATGCAAAGGTAAAAGTGGCTTACAGGGAGTTTATTATGAACAATAGTGAACTGTCTGCATCCTAACTATTTTTATATAATTTTTATAAATTCTCTCTGTATCCTAAATATTTTTATATAATTTTATAAATTCTTATGTAGGCAAGCACTTTTACTAAATGGTAATGTATATTCATTAGTACTAGAAGAAACCTGCTGATAACTAACTCATAGTTAGCAGGATCTTTGTTAATTGAAAATATGTAATAAAAAATAAAAAAATAAATAAAAAAATAAAAAAATAAAATTAAAATATTATGATGATAATAACAAGATGCATCCAGGGGCTTTCAGATGGTTCTGGAACATCCTGGACGGGGCTAGAAGAGTGAAGAAGTGGTTTGAATTTTTTAGACGCTGACATGGATAGGGCTTGAGGTGGTGTAGCTATATATAGCCCGAAACCGTGAGCTGTCAATTCTATGTTAAAATTACGATCAGCGAATGATATTTTCCAAGTAATGATTTTCCAGCGCGAGCATTCTAGTTAGTTCTGATATTTAAAAGTGTTATTTATTATTTCCAAAGAAATAATATAATTTTATTAATTTAATTATTTTACTCGAATCCAATAGTGGCGAATAGGTATGATACAATATAATAAAATCACATATTTTTCAAAGTATCTTCAAAGATTTGCTAATTTCGATTAACTGCGATTGAAAAAGTAGTATAAATTCTATATATATTATAAATAATATTGAGATTTAATTAATAATTTATGATAGTTCCTACCTACAGGGTATTCAAGGAGTTTAAATCAGCGTGACAAGAAACGGTGAATAAAGTGCGAACATTCTAAAAATTTCTCGATTATGACAATAAGTCTGAATTACGTAATCTACTCCAATTAATTATATAAGTTGCAATTTTTTCAGAATAAAGTTTAGTGAAATTTAAAACCAAATTAATTAATCAATTAGAAAGACATACAGAAAAATCTAATCCACGAAAAAATATTTGGCTGCTACCGGGATCTCCTTTCCGGGGCAGGCGGGTTATCCAATTACGCTATAGAAGCCTTGTATATTTCCGTGGGTAAATCGACCTTATCTGTATGGCTCGTTTATTAATAAAGGAGGAGATCCGTGGTTCGAATCCCGGTAGCAGCCAAATATTTTTTCGTGGATTAGATTTTTCTGTATGTCTTTTTAAATGATTAATAAGTTTGGTTTTACTCCAATTAATTTTGTGACTTTTCTATGTTAAATAAGACTTTAATTCATTTTGAGTGCTTTATTTGAAGTACATTGAATCAGGCATCATTGAAAATACTTTGATAAAAATCTTTATATCAAAATATACAGGGTTATTTGGAAAACATTAATAACCTTACAGGACTGTATTCCTGTCTTGATTATGAGTCGAAAATGTTCAAACTATTATGACTTATTATCAATAGTTAAGGAGATATGCGACATCAAAGTTTGCATTTTTTTTCAATAATTCTGACTTATTTTTTGTGAAACGTTGGACTATCATTACAGCAACTTATATCGAATATGAAAAATTTATTCCCTTTAATTCAAGTCAAATAAAAAAATAAAAACCTTCGAATTCCAATTGGAAAACGTTTGCAATTGCAATTTTTTCAGGGTTTTTATCACTTTATTTAACTCGTGTTGCATCAACATCCCAACCCTCTTATCTTCCAACGATCAAATCACTTAAAAATTACAAACAAGATTCCTAAAAGCTAACGGTATAAATCTATAAAAAAAAAAAAAACTAACAATATGTACCCCATATCCTTTTCTATTACTAATAGAATTGAATCATCCACACAGAATAATGTTTATCCCAAAACAAAAGAGCAAAAAAACACAACCATCACACCCATTGCCAACGAAGTAACATACTTGTTTTGTGGCAAGAACACCCCATATAGGTGAAACGCCAGGAAAGAAGAAGAAGAAGAACTTGTATTGAAACGAATGAATTTTTCGTAATTGATACGAGTTATTGTAATGATGATCCAACGTTTTACAAAAAATGTGTCAGAAATATTGAGAAAAAAAATGCAAACTTTGATGTCGCAAATCTCCGTAACTATTGATATTAGGTCAGGATAGCTTGAACATTTTCAACTCGTAATCAAGGCAGGAATATAGCCCTGTGAGGTTATTAACGTTTTCCAAATAACCCTGTACGAGTTTTACAGATATTTTGATGTGGATTCCACTCGAACGAGAAAATACCGTATAGGCTAAATAACAAAGCAGTAATTTCCTTCTTTATGTAATGTGGGTAATCTAGAATGAGCGAAGAAGCCACGATTCGCCAAATGGCCCGGTGGGCAGTGGCGTGTCTAGCAGCGACAAGCCCCCGGATTGATTTTAATTAGCATAATGCACGGCAGTGGAGATGGATCGCGGGTCCGACACGCGAACCGCAATTAGGGATTGCTGATCCCGAATGTCACGAGGGAAGGACACGGGATTTAAAAAAAAATCACTCTTCTTTCTACTGCGCTCCTAATCTCGAAAAAGCACTCCAATCGGCGTTGTTAAGCTGCTATCTAAGTTGCTATCTGCTTTGTCCTGTTAATAATGTAACGAGGCTAAAAAGAATTGCGCACTTCTATCACATGTCACAACAACACTACCGAAGATTCCAGAACGGCCTAGCGTAATGTACAGCTTTCGGGAAGCATCTATTAACATCTATAAAAGCCTGGAAGCTACAGTTCTTCTTAATGCTAGAAACGCCTATTAGGTTCGACATCAGCATCAGCCAGGTATGAATAAGATACACCCGGGAGTAGAGTTGTTGTTGGACTTAACGCTCTTGACTAAGACACGCCCGAGAGTAGAGTTGTTGTTGTATTTAACACGCTTGACAGCAAAACCAAAGCAAAGGCAGCCGCGAGCGGCGAAGGCCAGTGTGGACAGGCGAGCGATAATTCGACAGCGAATAATCTGAAAATTTCTAACGTAGCGAAATTAACCGGAGCGAATAATACGTGCGGAAATTGGATGGAATGTTCTAATGAATAGTGTATAAAGTGTTAAAGCGGTTATGAAGTGTCTGTTTACGAGTGATAAATTTACGAAATAGTTTTTTTTTGCATTGTTATTAAATCATTCCTTTAGAGGTAAAACTCACTAACTGCAATATTGGCTAAAATGAGTTATGGATGAAAACATTTATATATTTCGTCATTTTATTTCATCTTTATTCCAGATAAAAATCAGTAAGTGAATATTCCGTGTTTATTTAGTGGTAAAACTCATAATTTGAACATATTCAATAATTTCAATATCATATTTTGAATGTTAAATCTCATTATCTCAAGACTATTCCAATGCCACTTAGGCCCGGTTGTTCCAAGTTGGATTAAAATAAAACCAAAATAAAACCACTAATTTCTTTTTCGAGGAGCTGCAATAACCAATTTAGTTATATTAAGATAACCAAAAATATGGTGTTTTTACTTTAATAATACATTTTGGTATTATTCCATTATAAATAGCTATCAACAATCAATTTTAAATGTAATTTTTATATAAATTTTTTACCACACACAATATTTGATTTATTTATCATTATAATAATATCATCAGGTATGATTAATAACTAATTTAGACATATAATTTCTGTCAATCTATTTGCATAGGGCAGGAAGGTACGTACTTGGGAGAGTTTTTTTGATCATTAACGGAAACAAGTCTCGGATCGGAGAAGTGTTTTAAAACATAATATTATTCATGATATAATATTTTTTTATGATTTCAACGGTTTAAAAAATTGATCATTGTCCGTCATTTATGACGACCCGAGTGGAGAAGTTTTAACTTGTCACTATCGAAAGACAAGCAGGTCACCCACGTAGTCCAGTGGGCATAACATAAGCTTTTCATACTGGTTATTACAGGTTCGTTTTCTGATGAGGTCACAATACATCTATGTGATTTTTTTCTAGCCCAGATCCTTTGGTGATGTGTTTTGCTGCAGTATTCGCCCTCAGTTCCTTCTGTAAGTTGCGTTGAAAATTGAAATAATAAAATAATTTATTTTACAATGAATCCCAAAAACGTTTGACTAGCGACGAAAATATAAATCAATAATTTTTTTAATAAATATGGAATATCTTCGATAAAACTTCTACAAATATTTTTATTTTTGTTATTAAATATAATTTATAATATGTATTATATTGATTTATCGATATTTAATATATATTTTTGCAAATAATTCATCTTTTTTATTCGTATTGAAATATATATCAAATAAAAAATGATGTTAATATGAGCATGGAAATAATACATCATTGAATGCACTATGAAAAATAACTAATTTTTTATGTATATTATCTTGCAGTAACGTAGTCATCCATCACAGACACCCACGGCAGTTAATAACAGTTTTATGTCACTGTTATTTTTATGACGTCACAGACAAACTTAAAGAGGACAGTCTTATGATAGTGACAACCGCGTCATAAAGAAAGCGCTCCGTATCCTGTCACCAACAATAGGAAAAATACAACCACTAGCAACACTGTGGGGTTGTATGAAAGAAATACAAATGAAAAATCTTGCTAAGAAGAAGAATGCTCAGAAGTAGGTGATCATATGTAGCGTATAAAAGCTAAGTGCCAGAATGTTCATTTTAGTTACAAGGTAAAAAGCGGTACTAACTAAGAGGAATGAGCGAGCACTGGACGTTTTTGAAAGGAAAATTTTGAGGCGTATCTTCGGACCGGTTCTAAAAAATGGACTTTGGCGCAGACGTTGCAAAAATGAGCTCTATACTTTGTTTAAGGAGCCAAACGTCTGTTAAACTGGGAAGACTTCGGTTTCTGGATCATGTGGAGAGAATGTCCGAGCATCAAGCACCAAAGTCCCTGCTAAACTCAAGGCCAATAGGGCGAAGGACCTTAGGAAGGCCAAAACTAAAATGAAGTGACAACGTCCTCAAATACATCCCTGCCTTAGAGCTTCGGAACTGGAGAGAACTGGCACTAGACCGGGATAAGTGGAGGAAGATTATTGAGGAGGCCAAGACCCACCAAGGGTTGTAGTGCCAAGAGCGATGATGATGATTAAAAAGCGAATATAGTGCAGCTTGTTGGTCTTGTTGATAGGACTCTCGCCTCGAGATCCAAAGGTAGTGGGTTCGAACATCACTCCAGACCAGCAAGTTAGTCCTATTTTTTTCA
Organism: Agrypnia vestita; assembly: GCA_016648135.1. Lineage (NCBI taxonomy): Eukaryota > Metazoa > Arthropoda > Insecta > Trichoptera > Phryganeidae > Agrypnia > Agrypnia vestita. The sequence continues at coordinate 53,826 of JADDOH010024353.1, read as the reverse complement.
CAGCACAAGCGTTTAGCTTAGTTTGAAAATAGTAAGAATATTGTGGAATGGAAGAATAGAAGAACGTGACACGTATTCCGTGTTTGCATTTCAATTTTTAAAAATACACTATACTCTTGGATTATAATGTTTAAAAACTGATAATATTCTTTGATAAATAAATAAACAATGATCATTTAATTTATAATGATTTATGATAATTTAATTAAGTATACGTTGCATCCTCCTGAAGAAGGAACTTCGTTATCGAAACTTGTAGAGGTGTTTATTCATATTGAATAAAGAAAAGAAATATTTAGAGGTGTATACTAAGGCGTGTTTTATTTAATTAATAAATAAATAATTGAATAAATTTAAAATAAAGTTAAAGTAAAAAAAATATCTGACAGGAATATCAAAAAAATTAAATCCTTATTTCGAATATTATTCATTCAACACTTCCGAAATTTAAACTATTACGGAGCCTCATTTTTTTTATAAAAATGAAAATATTACATCTGTTTTCATTTTTCTTTTTCTTCTTTATTGGTCTCATGGGAGTCGGAACTCCGTAATCCATCATTTGACCTTTATGGTCCAACCTGCTGGGTGATTCCCAGACTCTTACAGGTCTGTCTTGACATTATCTGCCCATCATCGTTTTGGTCTTCCAATCTAAAGCCCTTTACGTGTGTTAGATGTATCTTTCATAATAACAAATCGTAAATTATTGTCGACAGTAATTTGCCTTTGGGATTATAGCTATTTGACTATAATAGATAAGATAGAAGATAAAGCAAAAATAAAATGAGTATTTAAATAAAAACTGGAGTCCTACGGATATTCAATGTCTTATACAGTAAGACAGAGCTGCATTCTTCCTGTTGAAAAGGGTATTATACGGCCGTGATCTAAACCTTATTTTTTGAATGACAATGATACGATGCTATGTGTTCCCTATACTTTTATATGGAATGGAATCATGGACACTCAGTGAAACAATGCTGAAGTGACTAAAAGCATTCGAGATGTGGTTTTACAGATAGCTTATAAAAATATTCTGGATTGATAGGGTTGCAAATGACAATGTAATAATCCGAATGCGAAAAGAAAAATAAATCCTTAAAATAATTAAAACCCGGAAATAACAATATTTTGGCCATATCATGAGACATCCAAGGATATACAAAATCCTGTATCTCATCATTCAAGGCAAACTTGCTCACAGAAGAGGTTCTGGAAGATGAAGGACATTCTGGCTGAATAATTTGTGACAATAGTTCGGGAATCTTCTGTCTATAGTTTTCTGGGATATTCCGCCGTGTATATGTGACCTCTATGGCCAACGTTTCGGATCCCATTGCAGGGTCCATCATCAGGGCTGATGTGATGGGTGTGGTGAAGTGTAGTTGAGTATTGCTTTGCAATACCGCACCGAAGTCAGGGTGTGTCCCAGTTTGTGTTAGGTTAAGTACTGGATTGCAGTGCTTGATGTGGTGTATTGTGCTTCCGTGTCGGAGACAGGTGTTGTCAAGAATTTATGTAGCGTTATGTCACTGTTTTATCTACTAACGGATGTCGGACTGTGCGGTTCGTCGATTTGATTCATCCTACAGATACGGGCCACCATTTTTCATTCGAGCCGAAAATCTTAGGAAAGCCTAAAAGTCACCAGACGCGCCTGGTCAAAGAAGCTATTGAAATATTAGGCACCCGGTAAACATTAATACCGATGACGGTTTTAAGTTAAAAACCTCGTGGTATCCGGTTCTGCAGGATAAATCAAATCGACGATCCGCACAGTCCTACACGTTAATAGATAAAACAGTGACATAACGCTACATAAATTCTTGACAACACCTGTCTCCGACACGGAAGCACAACACACTACATCAAGACACACACACCCTGCTTTCGACACGGTACTGCAATCCAGTACTTAACCTAACACAAACCTGGACACACCCTGACTACGGTATGGTATTGCAAGGCAATACTTAACCTACACTTCAACACACATCCATCACATCAACCCTGATGATGGACCCTGCAATGGGATTCAAAATGCAAAACGTTGGCCAGATAGGTCACATATACACGGAAGAATATCCCAGAAAACAATACACAGAAGACTCTGAACGGCCGTGAAAACCTAAGAACATTTTTGTGGTTCGGGAAATCCACGGTTCAACTATTTCGAGCTGTTAGCAATAGCAAAATTATGATCAACAAGGCCGCTAATGGACTATATTTATTTTCAGAATAAGTTCCCAATGCACCAGCCAAATCCTATTTTTTTATTAAGGGGGGGTAAGGTTTTTTTAAATGAATGTTTTTTTTTTGCATTTTATTTTTAATTTTTTAAATGAATGTATAACATCGTAAGAATATTGTGTCAAAATTTCAAGTCAATCGGAGCAAAATTGACGAAATTATGAACATTTGAGCGATACTCAGACTGATTTTCTATACCTGCTCGGGCAGCTAAGAGACGCGCTCACCAGAGGACTACCGGACGTGCTATTTGCATTGGAAGAGTTTTGCGTAGACAAGGACAAACAGATGCTGATGATGAAAGCTCTTTGCCGTGTGAACATGAACGACGATTATGTGTAAGTATAAAATAAGTGTTGAGTTTTATTTTGAATTTTACAGTGTGCAAAACTTTAAATCATCTTCCCCACATCTCACGTTTTCAAAGTCGGTGTCCATCATAACTTCAAAACTACTGCACTGATCCTTTTGAAATTTTGAATACTATTTCTGTACATAATTTACGAGGTAACGCTGTCGAGTTTTTTTCAAATTTGTTATTAATTTTTATTTTTTAATAATAAATTAGTCGATATTTTTCGCAAATAATCGCGTTTTTCCCTTCAAAGTGTTCCAAAAAATTGAAAATTCAAAAAACCCTACCAGCGTTACCTGAGAAAATCTATTATCTAACGAATGAACTTTGATTTTTTGATTTCAGATGATTTAGCACCAAGTTATGATGGACACCGCAATTCTACTTTTTTTCCGAGACACGTCCGAATAATTGCTGCCATTGGCGTATTTCTTAATATTTCGTCTGGAAAATTTTACACAATATTCTTCAAATATCATATTTTAATAAACTATTGGTTTTAATAAAGAGATTTTAACTGTGTCGTCACAAAAACATGCCTTTTTTTGTACGAATTAACCTTACCCCCCCCTTAAATTAAACAAATAAATAGTAAAAATAGATCCTCATCAACATGTGTACAGCATTGTTCGCTGTCGTAATCCTCTTGATATTGCGGCGAGCAACGTTCACCATCAGTCCCGTTCCTCCGTAAGGGCCTGTTAATTTTTATTGGTGGCAATTAATCCGGGAGCCGCGCGCTAATTGCCAAGAGTCAAATGTCCCGCGGTATTGACAGCTGACAGCCGTCGGCCGCCTCTGCGGACCCCGCAAATTAGTACTCTTCATCGTGCGCGCAAATAAATACGGATTGCTCATATCTATGTTCCGATTGTAAAAAATTCTTCCGACTCTCACTTTGTCTGCGTGTGCAAGTCTCTTTTTTACTCCCTTTCTTTTAAGGCGATCGTCTAGCAGAGTGAGCAAATTTCACCATTTTTTCTCATATCTTCTTTTGCGTTTTTTATCACATTTTTGTATGGAAATATCTCATTTTAAAATTTATTCATCAGATAACGTTTATTTTAAATACGAATATTTTGTTAAAATTTCACAAACTAAATTATATAATTGATTAATAAATTACAAAACCTTCGATGTTTTAAAAATGAAGAAAATTGCTCCACTTTGTGGGCCTTTTATGACTGAACGGCCTGTTGAGATGTCTTTTTTATTCAATAATATTACAAATTAAACGTTTATCTTAAATTTGTTACAATTATTTCAAAATCTGTTAATACGTTTACATGCAATTTATGTTTTAAAAAATACTGTTTTTTTAATTATTAGGTATTGAATAAAAAAGACATCTCAATAGGCCGTTCAGTCATAAAAGGCCCACAAAATGGAGCAATTTTCTTCATTTTTAAAACATCGAAGGTTTGATAATTTATTAATCAATTATGTAATTTAGTTTGTAACATTTTATAAGATATTCGTATTTAAAATATATGTCACCTGCTGAATAAATTTTTAAATGAGATATTTCCTTACAAAAATATGATAAAAAACGCAAGTGAAGATATGAGAAAAAATGATGAAATTTGCTCATTCTGCTAGACGATCGCCTTCGTAGCGTCTGCTTGCTTGTCTGTCGAAAAAACTTTAGATCGATTTTAAACCCTTTTCCCCGTGAACCAATCGAGCTGAAACTTTGCAGGCAGACTTGTGGCGATGATAAAAAATGATCTAATCTGATTCGTTTAAGAAAATAATAATTATAGTATAATTTTGGATTTTTCAAAATTTTTTATTACTCCCTTTCGTAGCCGACTCAAGCCCAATGCCCACGCATTGGGCTTGAGCCGACTCAAGCCCAATGCGTGGGGTAAGGGCCAAACCTCTTTCAACTAGTAAATGAAAAAAGGAGTACAATAAAAACTTTTTTTTTATGGGTTAGTTTTCACGCTCTTTCTTTTAACTCGTAGCATCTGCTTGCTTGTCTGTCGAAAAAACCATGGATCGATTTTTAACCCTTTTCCCGTAATTCAATCAAGCTGAAACGTTGCAAGCATACTCGTGGCGATCATTAAAATGATCTAACACTTTTTGTTTAAAAAAAATAATAATTATAGTATAAATTTGAATTTTTTTATTACTCCCTTTTGTAGCGACGCATGACTAGAGCCCAACGTGTTTTCAATAGTAAATGAGAAAGGGAGTATAATAATTACTTGGTTTTTATGGGTTAGTTTTTTATATTTCTAGGTCCAATATAAACGGAATTATAATTTTTTCAAATTGAACAGCTGCCATTGTGAAACTGAAATTAATGATCTCGGCATTTTATTCGACGAGAAGCTATCATTTGTACGTCATATCAACAATATAACCAATAAAGCTATGAAGACTTTTGGTTTTGTTTTACGTTCATGCAATTCGTTGTCAAATATTTACACAGTCTAACTATTGTACCGTTCCCTTGTCAGGAGTCAGGTTGAATACAACTCATCTGTCTGGAGTCCTCATTACAACGCCCATATATACACACTTGAACGCATCCAACAAAAATTTCTACATAACGTTAACTATCGACTTCACATCCCAATTGAAAATATCAACTACACAAGATTACAAATTTATACTGTATCTTCTGGTTTGTGTCTTCTGGGGTACTATGCCATGTCTTTACGACCTTTCTGACCGACGTTTCGGATCCCATTGCAGGGTCCATCATCAGGGCTGACGTGTTATTGTGAGTGTCGGTGTTGTGGTTAAGTATTGGCTTGCAATACCGTGTCGAAATCAGGGTGAGAACGTTGTCAGTGTGTGTTAAGTATTGGATAATACCCCAGAAGACACAAACCAGAAGCTTCTAAGTGGCCGTGAAAACCTCAGAACATTATCTAGCAGGAGAGTTTTATCTGATTTGATTTTACTCAACAAAATTATTAACTCGCATTTTGACACCCCTCTTCTACTTTGTGTTTGTTCATGTTTCACGCGCCTGAAACAGCTATGCAAACGCCTACACTATTTTATTGTGACAACATTAGAATCAACTCTTATTTTAACTCTCTTGTACCAAGACTGCATAGGCTAGGTAACACCTACAAGACGCGAACCATTTGCACCTATAAATAAGATTATAGGGCGCAAAATATATTTTCTAAAATATTTTTACTTTAGGTATACTGGCTTTATAAACATTTTTTCCGAGACCAGTGACATCTCCGATATGGTGTAGAGGCTAGAATACCTGGCTCTCGCCCAGAGGCTCAGTTGTTTATCATTATCTAATATTATAAATATAATATCAGGGAGTTGTTGGGATGATCGATCAGGATTGATAAAATTCTAAGCCATTATCACAAAGGCCCTTAGAGTTTTGTACCAAACAAAATATTTTTACAGCTGGTCAACTGGTCACTGGCGTCAATGTCAACCAATACACACCCATTTCTACACGCGAGTGTGTATAAGAACGTCGCAAAGGATCACGCAGCATTATAATAGCACTTTTTAAACGTCCCTTTCGAGAGGGTCAATGGATCGTCAGACCCCGCGTACATTATTTAAATGTGAATAACTGTCCCATTACGTCAGTTTCGTTATTTATATCTCCATTTAAGCAAACCGTGCCAACAAATAATGTGCTCTTCGCAAAGTTTGATTTATTAAGATAGCTTATTACCCGCTCTGACTTATATACGCGTACATTTATACAAAATAACCGGGCGACCGTGAAACGCCCAGAACGTCCTTGGCGAAGCTTATTAAATTTTCAAGAGTAAAAGTGATTGGTAATAAAAATTCGAGACAATTTTTTTTTGTATGTGACCTTGAATCTGCTGAATCCTTTTTACCTCAATCAATAGTGTCGATATGGTGGTATAAGTTAGTAGGCGAGAGCGTTAAGCCTTGAATCGCTAATAACTTTTGTACTAGCTCGTTGATTTAAAAAATCAGTAATTAAAGAGAGTACTTAAGGCGATCGTCTAGCAGAATGAGCAAATTTCACCATTTTTTCTCATATCTTCTCTTTCGTTTTTTATCACATTTTTGTAGAGACATATCTAATTTAAAAAATTTATTCATCAGGTTACATATATTTTAAATACGAATATTTTATTAAAATGTCATAAACTAAATTAAATAATTGATTAATAAATTACCAAACCTTCGATGTTTTAAAAATGAAGAAAATTGCTCCACTTTGTGGGCTTTTTATGACTGAACGGCGTGTGAGATGTCTTTTTTATTCAATAATATTACAAAGTTAACGATTATCTTAAATTTGTTACAATTATAGAAAAATCTGTTAATACGTTTACATGCAATTTATGTTTTAAAAAATACTGTTTTTTAAATTATTTTTATTTTTTGTGAGTTTTTTTCGATCCTTTTAAAATAGTTTATAACTTTTTTCTTTAATAAATTAAAGGAATAGACATTTTTATTTTAAAATTAATACAAAAAAAATCAAAAAATTATTCTCGATTTCAGATTTTAGCTATTTAATCAAGGCACTGCGTATTGTGTCATAAATACGTTGCGTCTTGATTAAATATCTAAAATCAGGAATATCGACAAAGATTTTGATTTTTTTTTGTTTTTATTGTAAAATTATAATATCTATTCTTTTGACTATTGAAGTAAAAAAGTTGTCAACCATGTAAAAAGAGTTGAAAAAGACCCACAAAAAAATAAAATATTTTTAAAAAACAGTATTTTTTAAAACATAAATTGCATGTAAACGTATTAACAGATTTTGCAATAATTATAACAAATTTAAGATAATCGTTAACTTTGTAATATTATTGAATAAAAAAGACATCTCACACGCCGTTCAGTCATAAAAGGCCCACAAAGTGCACCAATTTTCTTCATTTTTAAAACATCGAAGGTTTGGTCATTTATTAATCAATTATATAATTTAGTTTGTGACATTTTAATAAGATATTCGTATTTAAAATATATGTAACCTGATGAATAAATTTTAAAATGAGATATTTCCATACAAAAATGTAATAAAAAACGCAAGACAAGATATGAGAAAAAATTGTGAAATTTGCTCATTCTGCTAGACGATCGCCTTAAATACGTAAAGTATTTAAACTTTTTACCTATCACACACAATATTTGAGTTTCAATTCTTTAGTTTCGAGAGGAGCAGGCATGATTAATGACTAACTTCAATACAGAAATTTGTCAATCTATTCGGGAAGGTCAGTTATTAATTAAACCGATCGATCGATAGATCGTATTATTATGATAAAGTATCATCAAACCTATGTTACAGAACAAAACAAAAATTTACATTTTTAAATACCAATACGTCATGAAAATGGACAGGGACAGTTTAACTATAACAAAAAAGTAATCCATTTAAACCAAGTTTTTATTATACTACCTTTCTTTGTAAAATATAACAACAATTAAAGACGAATTAAAACATAAAACATAACACTAAACTTACAGTAATATAATATATTTCTAAAATGTCAGATGTTTTGACCTTTGATAAGACACTTATGCTTTGAAGATTCAATTCTAAAAACATTTGTCAGTCAATCTAGATTTTCGAAATTCGTAGTGAAGTACCTATTATGTATACCGACGAAGTAATTCAAATTTAGAAAATATTCCGCGACGTTATCTAGCCGCCGTTGCTAGTAATCAAACTTTTGTAATGATTCCAATTTGAAAAAACTATTAAAAATTTGAAAAATCCAAAATTATACTATAATTATTATTATTTTTTAACGAAAATTTGATAGATCTTCTTGATCGTCGCCACGAGTCTGCTTGAAAAGTTTCAGCTCGATTGGATCACTGGAAAAGGGTCAAAAATCGATCCAAAGTTTTTTCGACGGCAAGCCGGCAAGAAAGCAAGCAGACGCCACGAGTAAAAAAGAGAATGACTCATATATCATTTTAAAATGTAAATCTTAGATAGGTACCTGAATAAAAGTTTGCCACTGAATTCACAAATACGCTACTTACCGGGTATATGCATTGTCTTATTGAAAATTAATTAACTTAAAATTTGTCCTTAATGTGGGGATGTGTGAGGACATATTTTAATTTATTAACATGTAAATTTCGCTGCTTTTCGGACAAGTGAATTCCTAAAATGTATCAAAGCATAATTTTGATATTAAATTAAATTTGCAGCCACCATGGTACGAAGTATTTCTTTAGTCATAAACCAAAATCTTGGATTAGATGAAAACACTCATCCATAATATCATGTTTTGACATTTCTTGACTTAATCCTTGGCCCTTATGTTAAATGTATACAAAAATAGGCCATTACCGGAATTCCAGCAAGACTTCGAGAAGTTGAGGGTCGGGTGGACATGTAATTTAATAAATTAAGGATTCCCGACATCTGAGGCACGATGAGTGATGCAAATGGAGGTCTGGTGCATCGCCGCGCAGCGTTGGAGCCGAATAAATTGGCAAAAGCAGACTGAATGCAGTGGGAATGCGAATATGCATTGAATCTAGTTATAATCAATTGAAAATTGATAAAAGAAAACAACCATTAGATGACAAAAGATAGATTAAATAAATCAGACGTTTATATTGTATATTTCTGTAGGAATTCGGAATTACAATAAATTATCACGGAACCGTGACTGTAGGAAGAATATTAATTAAAATTGTATTTATTCACCAATGCTACTGGTCACGAATTTAATCGCATCATTCTTTAATTCACACTTTTTTTTTTGGGTCGCAATCCTAGGATTGGTCTGCAACAAGCACTCGCTTTCTCCACTCCTCTCTGTCACCTTCCAGCCTCTTCATTTTTTGTTAGGTGCTACAGCACACATCTCCGAAAATCTGGTCTACGTAGTTATCACTAGAATATTCCATATTGGTCCTAACTGCACTTTTGTCTATCGTAAGATCGATTTGCTCAGGTTTGCATTAGAAAACTCCACACGTCAGTACCCACTCAACCGCAAGTCTTTGGTCAGTTCGCTTTTTATGATCGCGTGTCGTTTGTCAAAATAACTCTTAACTGCGCAGCATGACCCCCGTATTTATAGAAACCCGTGTTTTAGTCGTTTTGCGAAGCTGATCGTTGTAGTAATATCCAATTATAACAAGCAATTCTTTCATATTTAACTATTCTTGATATTTAACTAAAATAAAATTGTAATTAACGATCCTCGTCTGCGTCCGGGACGCAGGAAACAGAAGAATTAATATCCACCCAACTGTAGGTTTTAGATGTCAGAAAATTGATAATTAAGTTAACTACTTCGGCTGGAAGAACACTCGAGAGATGAGCGCTCAGGAGAGGAAAGGAAGTATCGTTAAATTTTCGGGTCGTAAAAATGATGCGTCTGAATATTCACTTAATAGCCAATAAAGGAAGGGGACTCCAGCAAGACCTTCATTTGCAGCGTCCTCATTAAGTAATATTAGGCTTTGTTTTTTGCAGGGCGAGCGATCTGTTTCCTGCATTAATACATTCATACAATAAAAGCGTTTTACTCGCGATAAAGGAGCAAAGTCACATTATATTATTTCATGAATATTAATAAAACTATAATAAAGGTGTTAGAATATCAAGAAACAAAATAAATTAACAAATAAATATATGATAATGTTTCGAAATTATCGTGACAAACTTTGTGGAAGTTCATTGTAATATATTTGTAAGAAATTTAAAATAACGACGTTGTTTTCTTCTCACTATAACACCAGACCTGACAAGTGATCATTACTCTTAAGATTTGGTTTCGTTCATTACTGAAGATGACGCAGTAAGCGTCGAAAACGTTAGAATTAAAACTTTTTTAATTAAAATGTTATAGTGAGAAGAAAACTACGTTGTTATTTTTAATTTCTTAAGAATATAATAAATATATATATAAGCGCACGGAAATTTCAAGAGATTTTTTAATATATTAAGTTCAATTTTAAATAAACTAAGGTCTTTATTTTCTATTTTATCAAGTAATGAATTGAAAATTTTATTTCCTACAAAAGAATTGTAGTTTTGTTCTGCGCTTGTTTTATATTTGGGTATTTTTAGATTAAGGAATGCTCTTGTGGACCCTAAAAGTTAAATAATCCATTTTAAAATTTTCTTAAAAAAATTGTAGTAATGATATATTTTCAAAAATTTCTAAAAGAGTAGGCATACAAAAATCTTTAAATAATTTCAGGGCTAGCGATTCCTACCGGCTACACAACTAAAAGAAAAAATATTGCGATATATCAGTTTATGTATACAATTTTCCCGTATTCGCTTCTATGGGGTTTAAGTTAAACAGTTCTATAAATAATACATCTTTATATACCACAATTCTCTAGAATGTTCACGCCAGAAAATTACCGCTCGAAATATCGGTCCAATTGTATCACTTGTAGAATACATCTCAACTCCGACTCTTAAAAGGTATAGGTCTTTTTATATAAGCTTGCAATTGAGTTAGTGTGGGTACAGTGCGTAATACGCGCATTGTTTCGTTGTGTTAAGTTTACGGATACGATGGGGGCGTATCCGTAAACTCAACACAACGAAACAATGTGCGTATTACGCACCGTACTGACACTAACTCAATTGCAAGCTTAAATGAAAAGACCTATACGGCACTATCCGTATTTCGACTCTATCATCAGAAGAATTCCAGACCGATTCAACGGTTTTCCAGATTATTCTAAATAATCTAGATAAGATATATCTATTATAAGATCTAGAAGCTTCTAGTAACTTTTTGTTTATTACTAAATACATAATTACATCGAAACGTCCATAAACATGCATTTGACTAATGAGAAGATCAAAGAAGTTAATTTTTTTATCCAAATTCCAAAAATGTTTGGTATAAAAATTTTCTCGATAAATTGATTTTTTGTGAATCTTTCATTTCCTCTATAATCTTTTTCATTGATTCGATTTATTTTATTTTTAATCGAGATACTTTACAAATTTTTCGATGAAGGACAAGAAAATATCACGGAACTTTTGTTTAAATTTTTTATTCTTTCTTTTTATATAATTCTTAACATGCCTAAGTTTTAAGAAAAATTTTGAGTGCAGAATTTTTTTCCTGCTTAATAATTAAGTCTCTCTTTCTCTTGTTCATTATTTTTGTATTGTTTTTTAACATGCCTGTGTTTTTTGGCTAATAATTAAGTTTATTTTTCTTTTGTTTAAATTTTTTATTTTTTCTTGTTATATAATTTATAACATGCGTTATTTCTTTAATTCTGTTTTTTATTTATCACTACTAACATATTTCAAAATGTGGAGACCTGTAATTGGCCATCTATATTATACCAATGTTATCTATGCTTCTTTGTTGTGCTGTTGGTCTTCCATGAATATTAAATAAATAAAATAAATAAATAAAACTTCAACATCATCCATTTTCTTAATAATCATCTTGTCAAACTTATTTTGATAGCTATTATATAACATAGAACTATATATATAAATGATAACTGTGACTTTCTTAGATTTTAAAGTGCCGGAACCTATATTTCCGCCGTAACAATGGAAAACTGACGTTTAACAAATGACGGTTTGTTCTGAAATATTCAAATTTTAAAGAAGCATCACATGGACGAAAAGATCTGCTTTTTCTGTTCTTAAAAAATAAAATCATTCTGGATTAAACAGGGAAAACATATTTAGGGAAAGATGAATTATCTTTGTTTAATAAATAATATTTCTTACTTAGACATACTAAGACTTTTGCCGAATATTTTATTACATCTATCTACTGTTCAATCAAAAATAATGTACTTTTACATGTCTGGATTTTGTTTTCATTACATTTTTTGTAGTTATTATATAAATAAGAATAAAATTCAAACACATTTCTCTTATAGAATGTTTTTTTAATCTATTTTTTTTTAACATGTTGGAAATTTCAACAGTGACATAAGTATTCTAGGTATAATTTAATGAAAATAATGTGAATGATAACAAGTAATGAAATGTATGTGTATGTATTCTAGAAAAATGCACATTAATACTTCTTCTTCTTCTTCTACATCAAAAACACAAACCACCTAACAGCAACCAGTAACTCGCATTCACATAATACTAGACAAGCATTACGAAACCTTGACGAAATACTAAAAACTAAGACAACATATGGACAGAAAAATTACTCATACATAGGGCCTAAAATATTTAATTTCAAACACAATTTCTCTTATAAAATGTTTTTTTAATCTATTTTTTTTAACATGTTGGAAATTTCAACAGTGACATAAGTATTCTAGGTATAATTTAATGAAAATAATGTGAATGATAACAAGTAATGAAATGTATGTGTATGTATTCTAGAAAAATGCACATTAATACTTCTTCTTCTTCTTCTACATCAAAAACATAAACCACCTAACAGCAACCAGTAACTCGCATTCACATAATACTAGACAAGCATTACGAAACCTTGACGAAATACTAAAAACTAAGACAACATATGGACAGAAAAATTACTCATACATAGGGTCTAAAATATTTAACATATTTAAAACAGACTTCCCGGAAATCAGAATATACTCAATTAATAAAATAAAAGCTTTACCAAACAACTGGCTTACCTCCAAAGGTAGAACAGCAACTGAAAATTTACTTACTGTAATTGCATAATAATGTCTACAAATAAAAATATATACCTATATAAATAGATAAATTAATTAAGGAAAATAAAAAATAATCTTAAACAAAACTTTAACCCTTTTTACATTAAACAATTATTCTACACATATTTACACTTGGACTTATGACTCACTCAACTTTCACTAACATTAAACTTGATACATTGTAGATATATAATTACTACCTTATGAAATAAATATCACTGACGAACTCAAAAAAATATTATAATTGTGTTCTATAACGCCACTCTGGACAGGCGTAGCCTAGTAGAGTGGCATAATCCACAAATTTAACAAAAAAAATGTGTAAATAATCTTATATTGTATTGTTAAACTAGTATTAAGTACCTTTATTTGTAAACAAGGATTTTTTTGAAATAAAAAAAAATAAAAAAATATAGAGTATTATTCCCTAATATCAAATCTTGGTATGCCTTAATACGCTATTTTTTTTTTATTTGTTTAATATTACTTAAAGTTCATTTTTTTCCTAATCTATTAAAGCTGTAAATAATACATCATTTTTCTCGCTGTACCTCTCCAAAAAGAGACTTACTTTTCTGTTTTGTATATACATAAATATATTATGCTAGTTTTAACTGGTATGTAAAAACAAACCATAATTTTTAAATGGGTAGTCTAGAAAGACCAACTGAGCCTTTTGAAAATTAAAATTTTTGCATAATAAGTCTGCACACCGCCTGATTCTCAAACAGGGAGCAAAAATTTGAATATTGCCTGAGTAAATCTGTTCAGGAAGTATCCAAACGACAAATGCGAATTTTTTAGGAAAGTCGAGGGATAAACTCCAGCGGGCAGAATAAGAAATCAGCATACAAGGGATGTTCCCGTTGTGAGCCCCTACTGTTTGACAGTCAAGTGGACTGGACCGCTGTGGATGGATTCCGAGAATTTTTGGCGAAAAGATGACGGCTCAATAAATATTGAATCAAATATTTGATCGAGGCAGCGTCAACGGACCGAAGAGATTGAAGGTCAACAATGGCTTCGCTCCAACCCCAACCCGCAAAATGAAAAGGTCAAAAAATAATAATGTAATTTTCAAATGTCGCGTGTATTTGAAATTGTAATAATTTTTTACAACTTTATTCTTCACCATGATAAAATGGTCTCTCTTTCAATGTTGTCTGTACAAGATCGTGTTGTTAAGCAAATTTAGTTAATTGAGTAACATTATACCCGATAGTTAGAGTTTAGAAAGGCATTTTAATATTGTTTAATATGTTGTCCTCAAAAACCGAGAATGGCTATGAAGTAGTGATGGGTGCGCTCTGTACTCACTACTACAATGTAGTACTACACTACATTGAAGTGCACACTTCGCACACTTTGATGTGCAGTGCACACTACAAACTACAAACACCAAAGTTATTGAAAGTATAAACTTCAAATAGTACACTTCATTTCAAAGCGAACACTACAAAGTACATACACTTCAAAGTTATCGAAAGTAAAGTATGAGAAACATACTTTAAATAGTGCATTTTTTACGTGAAATTTTTGGAAAGTTGATGTAGATATATGAAGAAATCTCTGGAAACTGTAACAACCCCCCCCCCCATGGTTTGAAAATTTTTTGGAATCGAATGAAATTTTTTTAGGTCGCCAAATGTTATTTTGGAGAAAAGATCGTCATTTATCGTAAATATTTTATCATATTTATCGCCAAATTTTTATTTGGGAAAATTTACTTATAATTATTACAATTACTTCACTTCACTTACTTCATTTCAATTACTTCACTTCAATTACTTCACTTCAATTACTTCACTTCACTTACTTCACTTCATTTACTTCACTTCATTTCGTAGTACTACAATTACTTCACTTCAAGTAGTTTTTACTACAATTGTAGTGTACACTTTGTAGTCTTTAAACTGGTGAACGTGTGTGTGTTGTAGTCTTCATTTTGAAATGTAGTTTTTCCCTTCGCTACTATACAATCATGCGATGCCATCATTCATTAACATGTCCGGCAAATGACCGATGGATCCATATCAGATTGATACAACTAATATAAAATGATTAAAACCTTCTAGAAAAATCAGCTAAGGGGGTAGGGAGGTTAATTCAGTGAAAAAAAGGCATGTTGTCAAGAATTTTTTTGGCAATACAGGTAGTTCTAGTATGTTTCATATAATTATACATTTTTTTTTAAATTTTCATTGCAAAATATTTATATTTAAGCGAGTGGCAGTGAATCTCCGAAAAAAGACGCCTCGATAAAATTGTTTTGTAGTTGCACATCATAACGGGAAATAATTTAGTGCACTTCTTAAAGGAAATGTTTTTCAAGGTAATCCCGTGAGGATGTTTTTTTTGGATTTTCAATTTTTGGTATCACTTGGAAGCCAAAACAGCGATTTAAAAAAATCGGCCAATTTGTTACTGTCAAATTGAAAATTATTTAAAAAAAGAAAGCTCCCGGGGATACATGTTGAATAATATGAAAAGTACTGTGCAAAATTTCAAAACGATTGATCCAGTAGATTTTGAGTTACGGCGTACACGGACTTCAAAAATGACAAGTTTCGGAAAAACGCTTTAAAGTTTTGCACACTATAAAATTCAAAATAAAGCTCGACAATTGTTTTATACTTGCACAAAGTCGTCGATGCCAGGTCCATACAGCGAAGAGCTTTCATCAATAAGATCTAGTGTATCTTTTTGTCCTTGTCTACGGAAAACTCTTCCAATACAATAGCGCGTCCGGTAATCATCAGGTAAGCGCATCCCTAAGCTGCCAGAGCAGGTACAGAAAATCAGTCTGAGCAACGCTCAAATGCTCATAACTTCGTCAATTTTGCGCCGATCGACTTGAAAATTTGACACAATATTTTTGCGATGTTATAGTATTTATTTAAAAATTAAAAATAAAATGAAAAATAAAATATAAATATAAATAACCTTACTCCCACCTTAAAGTTTTTGCATGGTTTTGTCACACTTTAATACAAGTCAAATATATTTAATCATTTGATTTGACACGTATCCAATAGAATGAATTTTTAATTTTTAATATGTATGTTTGTAATAATTTGTTTGGAATATTTAACGTTCTTGATCCGAGACAATTATACCTTAAAAACATACTTTTAAAATTCCACAAGGACAAGGTAAATTTTAATCGTACACAACAAACACGGGTTACAAGATTGGCAAATGCAATTAATTTTGAGGTACCTAAAAGGAAAACGTCTTTTGGGCAAAGACAATATAATTTCACTGCCCCGCTTGTCTTCAATAAGTTACTCAATGAAACTAAAGAAATAACTGTACACAAACCTTTTAAACATCGTATCAATAAGTTTATAAAAATATCAGGTAGAAGGTATGCTGAAGAAGTGATCCGCCCTTGACCTCTGAATTGGCAAAAAATATTTATATAAGTTATAGTATACTATATTATAATATTTATTTTTGTACTTAAATTTTTATCTTAATTTTATATGTGTATTTTCTTTTCTTTTCTCTTAGATTTTTTCCTATGATTTACTTTAAATTTTTATCTTGATTTTATATGTATATTTTTTCTTTTTATTTTCTTTTATATTTAGATTCTTCAATTGTTATTTTTATCCACTAAATAAATACCATATGAGAATAACTGCCACAGAACAGGTTTTTACCTAGTGTGGCAGTTATTAGTATCTTGTATCAACTAATCTTAATGTAAATAAACAATAAATAAATAAATAAATAAAATAAATGTTACTATGATAAAACTCGCTTAATAGAAAACTATGATTAAAATGTTTTACAGAATAGATAAGTCAATAATATTGAGAAAAAAAATCAAAATTTGATATCACTTTTCTCTACAACTGTTGATATTTCTATAAAATTGTAAAGAATAGTAGACTGATCAAACCAATGTCTTGGTTCTTTTTCTTCCAGTGCCCCAATTAGCTATAATATTTCACTCAAATATGAGATGCAAAATCTGACACTTTTCCGAATATCTCAATGCATGTCCGAGATATTAAAGATTGATGATTTTTAATATTTGGTGACTTTTTTCATTTATTCATCCGAATCATTTTCATTCATCTACTGCCACAAATGCGATTCTCGAATCGTTGTACTCGCAAAAAAGTTTCAAGTGTGAAATATTAAAAAATGTCGCGTTGGTGCTAATTTTAATTCTGATTAGAATATTTATTTGGCAGACTGCGGACTTGGAGATAAGTCATGATTAATAAAGTCACCCAGATGAGTACAAAAAAAAGGAGTACTCGCCTATTTTAAACCCACCATCATCACCGAAAATATGTCGATAAATGTATTCATTTATTTTATTTTAATCGTTTGCATTTAAAAATTATTCATTTGTCACTTGGTTATTTAAATTGCACACATTCAATACAATGATGATTTTAATATTTGAAGAAGTCATTTTGAGGTAAGATATTTCGATTAAATTATTCATATAAACTTTTCTCGGAAATCAGTTGGTTTATAATATAACTAACTGTGGACCCGTCAAAAATTACGGTACTTTTATAAGCCGGTTCCTAATGAATAAGTTTTTACTTATTTATTAGTAACGACTTTTATGAAAATATTTCAACATTGTTTTTGAATTTCCCCTGACGGCAGTTAAATGTACTATTTTAAACCCTGGCGATTGTGCTGAGCCGAATATGAAGTGGTTCACGAGAGGCGGCGGTAGCAACATGCGTTAAGCGGCCGGTTCCGGTTTGTTGCCCCGGGGTTCGAGCCCCATCTCCGGCCGTTTAATTACGTTTCTTTAGCCGTGAATTCGAACGAAATTACGAACGTAAAACGAAATAACTGACAGACAGATAACGAAATTATTATGTTTGATGACATAAAACTCAGTTTTGAGATTTTTTTACACACATACGTAATACATAAGTTTTTTGAATTTAGAGAGATTTATTTTCTTTATTTAAAATTTAAAAATAGTTATTGTGATTTAATGTTTTGTAAGTGTCTGTGGAATGCATGAAATAGAGCGAACTAGAGAAGAACTAACCTAACCTAACCTAACGAACAATATAAACAAGTTAAGAAACTATAAGTATCTACCAAAGGAAATAACAATAGAAGAATAAAAACAGTCCTGTTAGCAGAAAGCAATCGCCTTTACTAGTTGGTAATCGCTCCGCGGCTCATGAAGCGGACACGGCGTTAGATACCCGACTTCACTTAAGAAAGTGGTTTGTGTCTTACCTTAGTAAAAATTTAACTAAAAAAATAAATCAGAAAGATCTTCATATATACGAGTACCTACTCCTCCAGTTGTCAACACTTTCTACTTACATTCGATATATTTAAAAATAATTACTTATTTTAGCCTGGTACCTACAGCTTGTGAAAAAAAATGGTAGAAAAAACAAGAAGACTAGTAGTTATTGTTTAAGGAAAAATTTTATCAGAAAAAAACCTGAAGGACAGAGGACACATTAAGGCTGAACATTCACATTCGGAGTTTGAAATTCGAGGTATTCTGTATTAAGATAGTCTTCGTTCAAGAAGAGCTTGAGACTTCATCTCTATCCAATATCGTATTAAATTTGACGTATTTATTGCTATAGTGAAACAATTTGAAAGTAAGAGAGACGATATAAATATGTACTTATTATCGATGCGCCAACATACATATACAGAAATACTGGATGATTACCGTTCGATCAATTTTTTTATTTTTTTTTTACTGCACAACTGTTGTAATGCTCGTGCGTGTGAGTTGACTTTTTATTATTTTATCTCATCTCATCTCATCTATTTCCCCATGTCATATTGGGGTCGGAGACCCATTGCATCGACTAGGCGCCTCCATTCGTCCCTGTTTTGCGCAGAATGTGCGGCCTCCGTCCATTGTAATCCCATTCTTTCCTCACACAGTTTCTGGCATTGTCTCGTCCAACTGTGTCTGGGGCGGCCCATCTACCCTCAGGAATCGCACTCAGTATTTTCCTAGTAATTCTGTCATCAGTCATTCTTACTACGTGCCCAAGCCACCTCGGTTACAATTTTTCTATAACGAGTGGCAGTGGTTCAATGTTAGATGGTCTCGGATCGTCCAGTTTCTTATTCGACCCCTTTTCGTGACCCCTGCCACCCCTCTCAAATATTTCATTATGGCCGCTTGGAGTATATAGAGCATTTTCATTCGTTTAGCATCTGTATCTGGTGACCTACAGCGTCGGGCGGTATACCGTTTTGAACGTTTTGTCTCGATACTAAGCTCAGCTTCCCTTATCACTGAGCTGTAGAGAGAACGCAACACACCGCTTGCCGCATCTATTCTTCGATCTATTTCTCCATCTTGCTGTCCATCACTGGAGAATTCCACCCCGAGGTATTTGAATCTGTCAACCTGTTTCAGCTGTGTCCCATTAGCGAGTATGTTGCACTGAGTTTGGACCCTTCCTACAAGCATCAATCACCTCAGTTTTTTTATTTCCTCTGTTATTTTTATCTAGATTTTAAAAAAAATATTCCTGCAGCTCTTTTAAAATCATTTCATCTGTTATGATAATCGAGAAATAACGTGTTATTATGAAAAATTATTTCGCATATGCACATTTCGATATTATTGTGACTTCTGACTGAAATGTCAAAATACTCGTGAATTAAACAGAAGTCCTTCTTTTTTTTTAACTGTAATTTCGGATATTTTATACGCACCGTATGTATAACCGAGAAGCGAATCTCAACGTTTCGTTGGATACTTATCCAACGTCATCGTGAGAATGACCTTTACCTGCGGAGGTGGAGGTCGGACTGATTAAAGGTGCTGCTTTCTAGGGCGTAAATCGTATGCACTTTGTTGTGGAGTGTTCTCTTCTTCTACAATAGAAGTCGCCAGTATGCAATATGTACTAGTTACGTCGGCGGATTTTACTGCGACTTCTCTCAACGGTTGAATCAGTGTCGTTAGAACAGGGCGCCAAATATTTGATAGTTTGTAACTGTCATCTCTAGTGAAATTGGGACGTTTGTATATTTCAATGGACTCCCTCACTAATCTGGGTATAAGATACGGTTCTGTTGATAAGATTTTTGCCTTGTCAAATCTGATGAAGTGACAGAGATTCCCTTTGGATGAATGTTCGCAGATTGCCGATGTATTTGAGTTGTTGTTTTTAATTGCTCCAATGTGTTCCTTCAATCGTGTAGCGATATTGTGTTTGGTTTGTCCTATGTAGAAAGCTCCACAATCGCATGGCACTCTGTATACACTAGGAGACACGAACGGTGTGTTATCTTTTACACTGCCTAACATACGTGAGATCGAACTATGGGGGCTGAAAACTGTTTTTATATTTAGTCCTTCTTCAAACACAGCAAAATAATTTTGTTGTGTAATTATTAATATAATTAATAGAAATAAACTTTGTTTTCACCACTATATATTATTTTATGTTTACAATTGTATCTTGACGAAGGGGCCATGGGCTCTGAAACATGTTGATATTTTCAACACAAAAGAGGTGAAAACAAAGTTTATTTCTATTAATTATAGAATTCTAAGTATTTTTGGTCTAAAATTTTAAAAAAATATTTCCGGATATGACATTTTACATCGCAACGCAACGATCGGTTCACGTAGATTTTTTGTTTTATTTTTTTTTTAAATTACCTCTTGCAAAACTGTAATTACAGTTTAAACGCAAGGATTTAATTATAATAAGTGTATGTACATTTCTTTACTTAATTGTACTTCATTTATGACATATTACATAATAAGCTACTATAATAAAATAATTTTTGCTTTTCCTGTCCACTTTATAATTCACTGCAGTATTTCTTTAATGTATTTTTTATATTTTTTCATTTATCCGGTAGCTTGTTGAATAATTTTTGAATTACGCACTGTTTGGTTCTTTTATTTCTAGTTTTTTATTCGTTATTTGTCTTTCGTGTATTCATGATGTATTGGTGTTTTGAACCTGTCCTTCTAGTATTCTTCCAGTGGTATTTTAAAGTAAACTTGTTTTTGGATCGGTAAGATTTTACACATTTTGAATAGGTTTTCCGGTTGGTCCTTGCATGCTTCTTTTTGTTTTTTATTTACTATAGTTTTAATAATTCTTAATTGTAGTTGTTTTACTTTTTCTAAGTATAATGGAAATGTCAATCGGTAACTGTTTAGGCCATAGTTTACAATTGAGTCTACTAAACTATAATATAATCAAGATGATGTGTCCGTATCACCAGGATGTACAAATGTACAACTGAACTGAACAACTCACGCTGGTCGTTGCAACGTGGTCCGCGATGGCAATGTATCAGATAGGTAATTATTGATGGCCATATTAACTAATACATGGTGTTTAGTAGGCAAGATCACACGGGAGCACGCCTCACATTGAATGGGGCTGGTATAAAGAGAGTAACAAAGTTTAAATACCTTGGAAGTATCCTAGCGGAAGACTTCGACCCAGAAACCGAAGTCAAATGCAGAATTGAAGCATCGCGAGCTGCTTTTAACAAAATGAGACAGATATTCTGCGATGACCTGAAACTTCGACAGCGACTGGTCAAATGTTATATATGGTCAGTCCTGCTGTACGGAGTGGAATCGTGGACCCTCAAAGTGATTAGCTGATTAGCGATTAGCGAACACCGGCTGAAGGTGTTCGAAATGTGGATACATCGGAGAATGCTCCGGATACCCTGGACGGACATGGTCAGCAACACAAGAGTTCTTCAAAGAGCTAGAGTGAATAGAGAGTTGCTGACAAATATCAAAATCCGAAAGGTATCGTATTTGGGTCATGTGCTCAGAGGAGAAAAATATGAATTGCTCCACATGATTCTTATGGGCAAGATAGAGGGTCGTAGAGGTGTTGGAAGGAGACAAATTTCCTGGCTCCGCAATATACGCGACTGGACGGGCATAAGAAGTGTTGGAGAGCTGTTTCGTGCTGCCCAGGACAGAGACGCTTTCTCTCGGGTGATAGTCAACGTTGGGAGGACCTGACATGACACCGAAAGAAGAAGATATTAACTAATTATCGAAAACAGGCTCGTCAATCTTACACTGTTTTTCAACGGCAACGGAAAACGGGCAGTAAAATAGTATTTACATTGTCATATGCAGATTTCAGAGCGTGAATGCATTTGTGCGCGTACGGTGTTCATTATGGCTCATAAAATGGTCCGCTTGATTGTCACAGCATGTCATACGGTGTGTGACATTTTCAATAGAGGGCGGTAAAAATATTTTTACATTTGCGCAATAAAAGCGCATTTAAACTTTAATATCGTCAGCAGAAACGGAACAAAATAGACGACAATTTAAATCAAAATGAAATCAACCGTAACAATATATTTTTGCTCGTGCACTATGTCAGTGTCAATGTGATAGATAAAACTCTGTACCTATATAAATTTATTAACTTTTAACTCATGTGTGATCTTTGAATATAGTATTAAAAGTTATAATAACAAAGGAAATTAATTATCGATTTATTAATTAATGATTTATTAACTATTCAATATACAACGTAACTTAAACGAATGAAATTAAATGCTCTTGTTTAAAAAATTTTTTTGGAGTATATCACACGTAATTGAACACTTTATTATAGCTGGGTAACACGTATTTAACATTCGCTAGAACATTCCATCCAGTTCTTACTCGCAGTATTTATCGCTTATTTCTTTCGCAACTAAGGTAAATTATTCGCTCGATGTCTGTCGCTTCAATTATCGCACCTGGCCACTCTGGCCTCGTGGCTCGCAGCCGATTTCACACTGTTTTCGCCTGTCAAATGCGACTACTTTACGTGCCGCGGCCGGCGCTGTATTTATATCTGAATGGTGATACTTTCGCACTTTCTGGATCGTTCTAGGTTTAGGAAAAGATCTTCGCCTAGAAGCGAGGCTTTTACAAATATTTCTAGACGTTTATACATGTTTCGCGAAGGTTGTATAAAACCCTAGATTGTGTATAAGTTATAAAGGAGTGCGTAATTATTTTAAGCATCTCGTTACGATATCCATGATTATTTCTCTCAGACAAAATAATATTTATTTTCTCTCTTATAAAAAGGAATAAATAAATATCACAATAAAATTAGTTTCAATTTTTGTGAATATTAATATTTTAATACATTAAATATGTAAGAAATGGTAACGCCTTCCGCCATCTCCATAATCATGATAGAGTGTTAAACGAAAATAGACACATGCTCCTAAAAATCTCCCCGTCAACAAAATCTTACCAGTGGCGGCTGGCGTTTGATAACTGTCGATGGGGCAACAGAGCAAATAATAAACTATGATCACAGCAATCGCATATAATGAGCTTAACCACCAACGTTACCTACAAGTTCATTTTACAAACTTATCATTCGTATTATAGTATTCAAGCTAAACAATATTCATAAAACAAAGAAAGTCATCGACAGAAGATATATGATAACATCTGTTACTTAAATAAGTATTTTAAGTTTGGGGTATAAAAGTAAAGGCGGCAATATACAAAAAAATAAAGATAATGTTTTGAATGCAGTCACCGAAGATAACTAATTTAAAATGTATTGATGTATTGATTATTTATTGGTATTTATCCCTTCCAAAATCACGTTTCTTATAAATTTATAGGAATAAATATATTTTTCTTATAAAAATTGAATTCAGTACATTCTAATTATAATCATTGAAGGAATTACTGCATTAGTTTTTTGCCTTTGCTGGTTCTTCTTGATTTAGGATCTCGAGATAGCATTTATTATGTTAGCCCTCTTTAAACAATATTTCTGTGTATTTAATTAAACCTCTATTCTCTTCTTCTTCTTCTGAATCTTCATCTTTATATGAATTATTTTGTGAGTAATATTTATATTGTAATTAAGTCTTACATCCACAATCAGGATACAATGGAATAAACTAATTATTGTTATTAAAACGACAAAAAATTATAAAAATATTTAACAATTGAATGAAATCTGATGCTGGATGTTGATTTTAATAAACCGGGAAATAGGAATAAATTTATAAGGTACCTACTTAAATATAAATGATCACATGAAAAAATATAATTGTAATTGGTTTATTGTATGGCATGAACAAATTTATTTATTAAATTTAATTTAATCATTAAAAATTTATGATATTATAATAATGCATGAGGCAACATTTATTTATTCGATTAATATTTATCTCATAACTTTGATGTATTGACAGTTTATTCAGTGTGAAGACTTTGATACGAGAAGGTTATCCAACATAAAATTTATGACTTACACTAATTCACATAGATATTGTACTTTTAAATTTATTATTTTTTCCTTTGTTTACTACAAATGCTAAATGTATATATTTTTAAATTATAGTATTAATTTACTATTATTAAATTTTTATCTTCGTCGTGAGCTTTGTAATTCCAAATTTATTTTATATAAATCCAAAAAAAGAATCAATCTTAAAGCCATGGTTCTTTTGGTTCTTTGAAGGTATGTCGTATTCTAACAACGAACGAGCTTCAAACAAACGCCATTTGGCTGCCTGGTAATCCCCTTCAACAGGTAGAACAATCTTATATACAAAGAGGTGAAGTTTGTAAAGTTTGGATGTAGGAGGTAATCTCCAAAACTACTCATCCGATTTCGAAAATTCTTTCCAACCAATATTTAGAATGATATTATATATTATCCCATTAAAATATAAGGGCTTTTCGTGGTGACCTATTTTACAACTGGTCGACGAAAAAATGATCGAGAGTTGCGTTTTTTACGAACGCTGCCTTAACAGTAAAAGATATTTAAATACTTTCAAAAGAGAAGTTGTAGAACCAAAAAGTTATATTTAGAAGTTCTAGACGAAATATAACAAATTGATAAAATATGACTAAAAGTTACTAAAAATCTACGCGTGCGAGACCGCGCGCGGGTAAGCTAGTTAAACAATAATTTCGTTGTCTGTCCGCCCGTCGCTTTGTCTGTCTGTCCGTCTGTAACTCGGTGTAACGTCCGCAATTTCGTTCGAATCCACGGCTAAAAAACAAATTAAATGGCCGGAGATGGGGCTTGAACCCCGGGCCAACAAACCCGAATCGGCCATTACACGCATGTTGCTACGGCCGCCTCTCTGCGGACCACCAAAAAGATACTAGAACTTAGCAACTAGTATGTTATATTTTCCTATTCATACATCAGCGTTTAATATTTCACTTCACGGCACTGACTTAAAACCCTTTGTAGGGCAATAAAATCATTTTACGTCAAAGCCACACTGCTCTACAGAGTCAGCTCTGGACGTTAAAAAAATACACCATCAAATTTAATTAGCATCCCTGCAATTTTTTTTTTCACTTAAGTGTTCTAGTCACCTAGATCCGAGACCTTCTGTGGGTCTTGCTTAGTCCAATGGAGGTATAAGGACACGCTGTGTTTCAAGTAAATCTATTCCTAATAAATTATCGTTACAAGGGCTATTAATATTATCCTAGCGTTTAGTTTAGCGCTGTTAATTAGCGGACCATTTGTCATTATGCTGCTTAATTGATATCCAGAATAGGCGGAAATACACTAATTGGAGAAACGTAACAAATTAATATTGTGATAATTATCTTTTAAAATATATCAATTAAAAAGTATTTTGATGATTTGTTATATCGTACTTACGAAATAATATACATAGCACGAAACCACCCTGGTTGGGTTTAGCGTTTAGAATAGACTAAAAGTGACCAATCAGTGATGTATAAACGGTTCAATTATTGCAATAAATTGTTGTTTACTTCACTTATATTATGTAAAAATATTTATTTACGTAATACATTATATAACAAATTATATTAATTTAATTCTTTATTTAAATGTTAATTATGTTAAAATAAATCATTTATTAATAAACCTTGTTTACTCATGTTACCCGACCGCAAGAAGGACATTAACGTGTTATGTAATATTCATTTTGCAAAACAATTTATAAATAGATACTTATGAAATATATAAATACCTACCTTGCTTGATTAATAAATATACATACAATAATTATTTTATATACATCAAATTTATTAAGAATAAACAATATGTACGTTAGCGCATGGATACTACGCAATGGGTAATTTTACGTAGTCGTTGTTTTCGTCGACTGAAAAAATATTTAGGGAGGCGTCACTGGTGCGTACGCGTTATATATCTTTGTGGTTATTATAAACATTATTTTTATAATTAAAATTATGGTTTGGAGAATATCTTCTAAATATAATAAAATATAGATATGCATGATCCAATAAGCTAATCATAAGTAAATATATGATTCAATAAAACGACAAAATATCGTAAACCTTGGTTGTAATATAAATGACAGATGCGATTATTTGGTTTAAATTAAACGTCGCATTGAGCAAGCTCGTGCAAACTTTATCCGTATGTAAAATATGTTCTGCAGTTATGATCATAATCACAAATTACGAATGCGAATTTTCAGGTTTTACGTGTTCTCTGTGGTATTTTATACAATGGAAGCATGGCCATACACCAAAGAAATAATAAAACTAATCGAAGCATTCGAGATGCGAATCTACAGAAATGTGCTCAAAATGTAGCAGGTGGAGAGTATCTAATAAAGAGGTTCGGATTTGAGACGTACCTTCGGACCGGTTCTAGAAAATGAATTTTGGCGCAGACGTTACAACAATGAGCTCTATACTCTGCTTAAGGACCCAAATATCACAAAATTTATAAAACTGAGAAGACTTCGGTGGCAGGGTCATTTGGAAAGAATGTCCGAGCATCAAGCACCAAAGTCCCTGCTGAACTCAAGGCCAATAGGGCGAAGGAGCTTAGGAAGGCCAAAATTAAGAAGGAGTGGCAACGTGCTCAAAGACATCTCTGCCTTGGAGCTTCGGAACTGGAGAGAGCTGGCACTAGACCGAGATGAGTGGAGGAAGACTCTTGAGGAATCCAAGACCCACCAAGGGCTAAGTGCCAGGAGTAATGAAAGAGGTTCAGATGAATAAATAGGAATAAGTATTAATTATAATAAAAACCCGAAATCTTCAGTATCTCGGACAAGCAAAGAGTGTCAGATCCTGTATCTCGTAATGCAGTGAATGAAGACCCACCGCATTCCCAGGACTGTTATATGAGGCGAAGGCTTCCATATCAGACCTACTCTTACGTCGCCAGGTTGACAATTTTTTTCTCAAAAGCCTTCCCCGTACGGTGCCGTATAAAGGGCGAACACCGTAAGGTCCAGGCCGCAAAATCCATTCACTGTCCATCATACCAAATCAACATCGTCAACTTTATTGGAATACAAATTACAGTAGTAGCATGATACATAAATAAATACATAGTGAACATAATGAGAAATAGAATTTAAAAGTTCATAATTATAGGGTCGAATGGGTATAAAGGTGTTGGGTATAAAGGGGGGGGTAGAGATCAGGATGCCGATTTGGGAGAAGGGCAGTGAGTGGATAATGTAGGAGGTTAAAGGAAGATACTCCCAAAAGGGAAGGACAGTACAAAAGAAAGACTGAGTTCAGTCCAAGACGCCCGAAAGAGTCCACAGTCGTAACAATCTCTCACCCCGGAGCTCATCCCATCGCGACACCCACATCCTCGCAAACACTTGAAAGAGTCCGAGGTTCCCACCTGGTCTAATAAGGTAATCATTCATTATCTCGTAATGTAGAGAAGACTATTGTAATTCTTGGTAAAAAAGAAGATAATTGTGACTTAAGTACTTTCCGAGCCACGGTAAGCAATTGGATGACAGCCAAGGTCTGATAAACAGATAAGTCACAAAAAGAAGTGCAAAAGGAATAAATGCGTCATGCAGTAAAATAACGATACTAACGCATTTATTGAATTCAACTGAGAAAATATTTAGGGAGGCGTCACTGTTGCGTACGCGTTATATATTCAAGAATTAGGTCATTAAACCCGAGATCTACAGACTAGCGTTAAAAAAAGCCGTCGGGAATATAAACCGCCAAAAGAACATCCTATTTGTAAATATATTCTACCGCGGCAATGACACAAAAGCGAGTCGATACAGCCCCTTCTCAGAAAACACATTTGGCTTCGTCTGATATGAGATAAAATGCAAATTCTCTCAAATTAACTAAGCTAACATGTGTGTCAGCGTGAGTCAGTTCTCTTTCTACGAATTGTTTTTGCAGTTTTATGCGTAGTTTATGAACAAACCGCGAGAGAATTGTTTAATTGGGCGAATCATTAATTACTCAAGTGATAAGCGTGTGATTTCTGATAGTGATTCATAGCGCTACACGGAAAATGACAAAATACACGTTGCGACCACGTGCGTCGGCGTCTCTGATGCTAAATAGGTTCTCAGGTTCAGAATCCAAATGACGGTCGCATGAACTCCGATGATGGAGTGCATCTGAAACGTCATTCAATGAGGTCAGATTCACATGCCAGTTAGTCAGATTGAAAAAGATTGTCAAATCGTATTTCCATTCTAATTTTTTCCTTTTCTCATTTATGTAAGCTCGGATATCCATGTTCAAGAGTACAAGCACATTCTATTCTGGACACTAATTTTCTTCTCGACGTCTGACCGCTAGATTCTTTGAAGTCTTCATCGGTGTCTTGCTTCACTATTTACTTTTAAATATTACGAATATGGCAATTTTTATGATATGATGGTCTGATCTACCTCGATAGATGACCATGCCATCTCAAGCTGATTTTAGCCATCATTTCTGTGATAGGTGACACCTGAAAACATCCCCTGATGTACTCTTTTACCTCCAATAACGTTATAGAATTATTTGTTTGCTCTATCAAGTTTTATACGGACCTTCCATAAGATAGAGAAAATGCATGTTAAAATACTATCTTAAATATTTTATCATTTCTGAAGAGTACAGTCAAGCTACGGTCAGAAAATAGCTGCTTACATAGTTTAACAAGAGAAACAAGATTGCTTTCTTCCAGGAAAAAAACAGAATACCAAAATTTCATGGGTTTATTAATGATTGAGATATCCAAATGCTACTTGCCCTGCGATGTTAATATAAGCGCAGCAGATGGTCTTCCAACTAAATGAAAATTAGATAAAATATTTTTTCATTAGCGAAAGAAATGTAACGAGTGATTGTAGACATAGTATATGAAATTTGACTGAAAAGAGTTGACAAAATAGTCTAACTTTGGACACATATTAAGTGAAAACTGGAATATTTCTATGGAAATTGAAAGTCGTATTGAAAGAATCTTTTGTACAACAATAATCAAAATTTTAATTTACCAATGAGAATTTTAAGACGTGTAGGAAATATTGGTTGTCACAGTCACAAACAACGATATATTGATTCAGATATGAAATAAAAAGAAAAAAACTAACCCATAAAAACCAAGTTCTTATTATACTCCCTTTCTCATTTGTATTGTTTCCAATTTGATATTCTATCAACATATTCCTCTTGCTTTAAGTTCATGTGGAAAATCTATTCCATGTATATTATTTTCCTTAAAACTTGTTGAATATTGAAAACGTAATAATTGGTATAGGGGGGCACGGCGTCGGCGAAACCGTCTGATCGGACCCATGGCTGGAGTCAGACTAGTTGAAACAGGTTTCGCGCCTTCTCTACACGACGGACTCCTTTCTCGTTTTTATGGTTTCCAAATAGAAAAAACCGTTAAAATTTCTACCATAATTAAAAAAATTTAAACGAAAATTTGCTAGATCATTTTTATCGTCGCCACGAGTCTGCCTGCAAAGTTTAATCTCGATTGGATCACTCGAAAAGGGTTTAAAATTGATCCAAAGTTTTTTCGGCGACAAGCAGACGCTACGAGAAAAACCTCCATCTCACGATTCAGGCCAAAACTGTTAAAGAAACGTTTCCTGGAAGACAGTGAATATTCTGACTATGATAAATACGTTTTCCTAAGACAAATAAAATTTCGATAACAATTTCAATCGGCTGCAAATACATTAATTTATGTCAAATCTACAATTAACTTTTACGTAAGTTAGTCTCAAGAAGATTTTTTTTAATCTCATCGTTTTCCTTATGCCTCAAAAGCTGTCTGCATCCTGTAAGTACAAATTGTTTTCTTTGCTCGCTTTCTTCTGTCCCCACTCTGATTTCTTTAACATCTGATAGTGTTGTGGGTACGAATATAACCCCATCCGCTCGCTGGTGGTCCAGGGATGCTTCCTTTTTTAATCCATTTTGTACGAGTCTGACTGATTTACATCTACAGTAAATTATAATGAGTGCCCAACTTTACCAAGTTTCTGTTTGTATAACTGTTACAAAAATTTCTTATGCAATTTTATTGTCCGTATTGTATAATTCTCAGCTTTTCCAACATTGTCAATCTAGAGTTGGTATAGAGCTTAAAATAACATGTATATCATGTAAAAATATTAATTTAAAATGTAAGCTGATAATGTTTTATCAATTGATAATGGCCTAGACTAGATAGGCGAAAAAATTGACTATTTATTTTGAAAAATGCAATATATAACCAAAAAAATGGTTTCAAATGTTAATTGTATTTTTTATATCAATTGAATAATTTCATTTCTTAATTTATGACAACTCTACTTTCTCACATAAAAAATTTCTCGCGTACATCGCTCAAATCGCTTAAACCGTTAAGAATCAACAACACAAATTGGGAAGCAAAGATGAAATTAAATTATTAAAAAAAAATTGTTTTGTAGTTGAAATTGAAGAACAAAACATTTTAAATAAAAATAATTATGTTTATTAAACTATATATATAATATATATATATATATATATATATATATACGATGATCAATCAAATTTACATATGGAAAACCGGGATTATTTTTACCTAAAATAAAGTCTCAAAATTAAATTCGATTTGATATATTTCATCAGAATGATAAATATGGTAACAATATTTATATATTATTGAGTGATATAACAGTTACATTGTGGTGTTACACTAAATTAAACTGTATCTCTAATACACTCACATCAAAATCATTGCAATGTTTAATGATGTGATAAATATTACAGATATTAAACAAGTTAGTATTTACATTATATTAAAAGCTGGCAAAAAAAGTTTGTTCTATACATATCTACTTTTTATTTATCAAAAGCGTCCAAATACTATATTAAAAGCAAAATATCTGCAAAATAATGGCATTTTAAAATTTCTTAATTTTTATACTCACTGCAAAACTATAAATGTCAAATACCAATACAGAATTTTTTTAAATTCAAATTTATGCCAATTTTTACTGTTCAGATATTTGCGTAATTTATTTTAAATATTGTTTATTTTTTTATGTAAATATCTTACTTATATATAACTCGTACTTTTATTAGAATACATCAAGATAAAGAAAAGACTTATCTGCTTTTGAGCTGATATCTAAGCATTTATACCGTGTTAAAATATTTTTATCCACATCCGAGTAATTCTTACATAAAAATATTTTTTCAAAAGTTACCTAAGTATAGACATCATATACCCACGCGAACAAAAAAACTTGGAAAATGTACGAATATAAGTTTATAATAAATACAATGTGCCAGTTGAAACTCTAACGCCTCGTTAAAAGCGAATGATAGTTATCGCTTGGTTTTACCCGGTAACGGATGGGTGATCACCACATTCGCAGAAAGGAGACATTCATTACTGCCTGATGACGATAACTGCTTTGTTGTACTTAAATGTGATCTCTTCGATTTTCTTTTCAACCTAAAAATGTCTCTCAGTTATATTATCTTTGTCACTGTTCGAACTACCTAAAGTTAAATATGTAATACAATATTTTAAAAAAATAAGCATTATTTTATTACTTTAGGCAGATTTTGATACAAATACGACTCATTTCCGAAAGTCTCATGATACTACTTTCAAAAAATCATATTTGTCAATCATGACCAGAAAATCACTAAAACAAAACAGTTCGATTTATTTATATGTAATATATACATTTTCAATGATCGTTACATTCGGTGAAAAACATAAACTATGTTTTCTTTATGTGAGTTTTCTTATAATTTTATGTTTTACTACTAAATTCCAGACTTTCTCAAGTCACGTAAACCAACTAGTTACAACGTGTTACAAGCTTTTAGGTTTCGTAACACACATATCGAAAGGATTTTCGATTGAGAAGTGTATCGAACAAATGTACAATTTCATTATTTGTTCAAAATTGTAATATGGAATGGCAGTTTTGAGCACACACCAAAGGAAATACATCGGCATGATTGAGCAGATTCAAAATAAATTCTTGGGCTACTTATACATGCGCAGAACAGGAGAATATCCTATATTCATGAACCGTGAAACACTTCTGAGGGAATGCAACTACCGCAGCCTCGAATCGCGCAGACAGGAGGGCCTAGTCATGTTGGGGGTTAAAATTTTAAGAAATATAATCGATGCTCCGAACCTGCTAGATAATTATGTCCTGTTTGTATCGAATAATTATTTGCGAAATCGAAGTAACGCGCTATTTCATGTCCCAAAATTCAAAATGGTTGTAATTAATAAGCACACTATAACGCGTAATGAATTGAGCGATCATGTCGATGTATTTAATGATAGCATTGAAAGAATCAAGCAGAGGATCGCCTCCATATAGGTACTCACTCCAAGTCACAACTTGCATTGCAAATGGAGCAATCTGTTATGCAATAAAAAAATAAAAAATAACATAATCTCTCATCGACAGATGAAGTAATAAACGCTACAACATTAATCCATCAATAATATGTATTTATTTACTTACAAATATTTCTTTTATATAAAACTGTTGGACAATGGAAAAAAAATGCACGGATAAAAAAATGAAAGAGCTTGCCCGCGGTCGGTCTCCAGATAAATATAAAAAAGGCAATAACTTTTCTTATAGAAATGGAATGACTAGTTCGTGCTCCCATAATCTCCCCACGTGGGCACGTGGTCTAAGGGAAGAAAGAGGGAAGACTACTTCTACCAACACACCGACACAGGATTTGTAGCAACATCGGATTTATTTGTAACGACAATTCACAGTGTAAAAAGTGTATATGTATGCCTGTATCATTTGTATATTAGAAGGATTTACTTCAAATAATATAACAAAAATGTTAAGTTTATTATTTTGAACACACAATTTTATTTTTGAAGTTACACTTCTTTTGGCGCACATAGAGTAAAATTTTAACGCGTAGTTTTGCGCAGCATGTAGCGGAATTGCGAGACTATGAAATTTTAGAATGCAACTAGATGCGCGCGCATACACGAGCAACCAGAAGTTAGCCGCCAAAGAGAGTAAAATGTGTATATTTCATATATTTTTACGGTTGTTGCGCAACTGTCAAAAATTTAGTCATTTGAAATAAATGTTCCAGTAATATAAATAATGTATTTTCGACCATCTTGAATCGAATATCAATTATAAAGATGCTCAATTCAAAAGCTGACGAAATGATAATTGAATTTATTTTATTTTATTCATTTATTTATATTTAATTTTAAGTATCAAATTTTGTTTGGACTGTGCCTGTCTCACTAGAAATATCTGTGTTGAGACAGGTTGAAAATCAGAACTGTATTGAACAACGATTTAGCTGTGTAATCGAAATACCAAAAGGCATTTTGTACTGATTTCTGTATTTCATGTTATTGTCGATGTTTGACTGCGTTCAGCTGCGTTTGACAGAATCAGCGGACATTTCCAAAAATGAAGTTGGAAATGAAAAACGTTGTAATTACTATGCAATTTTTGGCATCCACTTTTTAATAATGAAGACGACTACGTCAAATGTGATACCTCAGAGGAAGTCGCCATGGTGATGGTAGTGTAATTTTTTTACATTTGTATATTGTTTATATAATATTATTTTAAAACGTGGTTTTTAATGTGTGCCAAAGAAGTTCAACTTTTAACTCGTCTACATAAGTACACACACAAATACACATACTTATTTTATAGTTTGTAATTAATTCTATATATTAATTTTTATTTGTGAAATAATAGCGGAAAGAAAATGCAAAATTAAAAATGAAATTATTAAATTATTTACGATGTTTGAAATCCTTTACGTTATTTTTACATATTCAATTTCATAATATGTATATCCGTAAGCAAAATTAAAAATGACTTATTTACTTTCAATTAATATACTTTTAATTAATTTTCCAATGTATTTCAAAGTTCATATTTTTTTTAATTTAACATACAAATTATCAACAATTCGTGTTCATGTTCAAATTCAATGTTAATTTTTCAAAGTAATTCATTGATGTTTATATTTTTCTTAATTAAATCCGTGATCAATTTTAAGTCTATTTTATCTAACCCAGTTAGGTGATGTTTGTTTAATAACATTCGTATAATTAAATTTCTTCAGATATATTTATTAATTTTCGATATCATCAAATAATAAACGTTTAATATAAAAATAGTTCACTTTTGATTCCCAGTTCTCACACTCCCTACAAATATTACATACCACACATACAAACTTCCTTGTAGAGACACGTGAGAAATATACCCGACACGTGGTGTGGTGACGTTTTCGGACCACGTGCAATTAATGTTCGCTGCGTGACGGAGGGGCTAGGATTCCACTACTGATGATGTCATGAGATCAACACATAAATTATTTTTGTTCAAAATGTAAACACTCTTCTGTTTCTTTCAAGATGTGTCATCAAGTGTTGAGGGTTGTAATGTTCATCTTGGTACAAGGGGACAAAACTCATCGTCTTTATTATAAAGTGACAGACATCACTTAATTTATTCAACAGTACATAGATATTTTTTTTATTTTAAGTAAGGTTTCAAAGTGATGCTGTTTAACTCTATTAATTCGAATTTATTATGATAGTGCTGTAGTACTATCTTATGTGTTTAAGTAATATCTTGGATTATTACAATTAAAACTCCATATTTTTATTATGGGAAGTCTAAATTTGGTATAGTTAAAACGTTTAATTATTCAGTGAAACAATTTTTTTTATTTTTTTTTTGTTAAACATATTTGGAAAATGTACAAACTTGAGAGTGTATTCAATATAATATAATTAATACACATCTATACACGCTTAACAACTTTTAAATGAAAATTTCTTCTCGTGTTTAAAAGTGGGGGCATTGTCACATATGTACCTATATACCTAATGTTAATTAGAATGTTAATTTAAATAGTTAGAAAATAAATCGTTTCACTGCAATTACCTATGTATTACACAGTATGTACCTATCATACGGGCATAATGATTCATCTAAATCATTTACATCATTTACTAAAATTATACAATTTTGTTATACGGTGGGGCTGGTATTATTTTATTTTAATTCTTATCACGTCAATGGGCTATGGGGCCCAATTACTGTTGTGAAACACAACACAAAAATACCCAGGCTTTATAATATATTGTGACCTCATCGGGAATCGAATTCAGAGCCAGAATATGAGAGGTTAGTGTCATGTCCACTGGTCCATAAGGGCTGCCGATTGCAGTTAAATAAAACATTATTTAAATTAGACAATAAACTATAGACGAATGTTTGAATTTTAATGTCTACTATTTGAAGCGTTTCTAAAAAACTTTCGTATACGGCTCCAGTATACAACTTACGTGTAAGTTCCAGTGTACAGTTGCCGGCAAACTTCTTGAAATTCTTTGGCGTAGTGGGGGAATGCGCAGAAGACGCTATTTGGGTCTCGTTAGTGGAAAAGTAGATGCGCAAACTTCCCCCCACTATGCCGTAGAATTTCAAGATATTTGCCGGCTACTGTACCATCTAAGACATTTATTATATACAAACCGTCATTTGAAAATTGAGTATCTTCCATTTCCGATCCCTTATTTACTGACCAGATGGCCACGCAGTACAAAGAGAAGTCATTATATCAAGCGCGATCAAAGAAACAAAAGCATAAACTCACCGCCTCTGTCGAACTCCGCCGAATCATTGATCGCCGCCACTGTGAAAACGAAAAAGAGCACCAAAAGCGTCCGGAACACCATTTTGATTAGGCTTGATCGACCACTTGCGCAAGTACCCGCGGCACTTGTAAGCACTCCACGGCACCAACACATGTTCACGCGCACAGAGCTCCGCACTCACACTACGGGGAGGTCGAGGTGGGGTTTACATTAACGCCCGACTGCCGTCACATGTTTGTTATATTCGATGCGTTTTGCTTACGCGATCTCCCTTTGATATCCAAACAGATGTTACCGACGTATTGTGGTCGCTGTTTCAGATCTCCAACTGAAAAAAAGAACAAATATTCGGTTAATGAAATGTGGGTGTGATTTAGAAGCGTGTAAGCATGATTTTATTTACTCTCTCGTGTGTTTGGCGGTCATGAGAAAGATAATATAAATATGCATCACGCTTGTCGGTAAAAAAAGATGATTGATTTAATTTTTTTATATTTTTAATTACATCTTTTATAAATATCTGCGTAAGTACAATACCGCTTATAAATACTTGTATAATTGTTCGGGCAAGAGATAAACTACTACTATAGCTAAAAAGAGAAATTCGTAGTCTTGATAAGCCGATACCATGAAATCTATTGTTTCGTTCAAAAATTGTAATAAACCGATTAATTCTAGTCTTTAGATATGTAAAGGAAATTGATAAAAAATGTGTATTTAATATTTATCATCATACGCTGCATTGCATTTTGACAAAGATTATACGAATTGCACGAAAAAAAGAAGGCTCGATTGTGCTAAAGAAATTGTCTCCAAAATCTGTAATTAAAAGAAAAAATACATAAATACATATAATTATACATAAAGAAACAATAATATACAGTAAGAAAATAAAAAAATGAGCGAGCCTTACAGTATTCAGTCACATACGATGTGTAACATTTGACATCTCACAATTAAAAATATCAATTGAGCAGCAACAGAAATTAACTTTAAAATTTAAAAAAGCTAATACCTATATATTTATTAATTAGTAAATCCAAGTAAAGAGAACTTATGTGCATTTATTTATTATTGAATTTTGCCGCACTAGGTAGGTACCGTATATCTACATACGCATTTTGTTTAGAAATGTGTTTGGTCAATTATATGTTTTTATTTGTTTTCATAGATGGCGGTAGCGTGCCGCCATACATATTGTATGAAAATTTTGAATGAATATTTAACAATATTCACATAAATTACATCAAATTTGATAAAGTAAATTATTAAGAGTAGTTATTGTTTACATTAATGTAAAAAAAAAAAAGTATTTATTGGATAGTTTCGGAGATATAAGCCAAAATATATCAAAGTTACAACATCCACACGCTTGATACCAGCCACGTAACATATATACAAAATCAGAAGGGCTGGCTGTTGGAAGTGTGCGTCTTCGCTGTGATGGCACTTGCTGGACATTGATTTGTTTATAAACGATTTTTTTTCCATCGCACGCGCGTCTTATTTTCTGTTACGCATTTCCGTCCTTTTTCACGAAATCACTGCCACAGATTGCAGGAAAGCGAGAGGAAAGAAGTCGAACTTCAAAAAGAAACAAACTAAATAGAACAATGTAAAATGCATAGGTAGAAAGAAAACTGTATAAAACAGTATAATATATCAAAGTGAGAACAATAAATTTCTGTGTTTAAGCTCCATACTTATTAGTTACTTGAGAAATGGAGGGTCCTGAATTAGAGCGGGGCATGTATTGGGTCTGCGGGCACGTACATAGTTCTTAAAGTTAGGGAAAGCAATGTGTTACCATTTTGTAAACAAAACATAGCAATAACAACATTTTATCTTAACTCGGCCATAATGTTAATTAACCTTGTATAGGATGCTTTTTTAACCCTCCGTCGTTCGCGATATTGAATAGGCGAATTGGGGCGCAATTCTACTAACAGGCGCTGGTAAAAATCGTAATTAATACCCATTAATTTTTCTTTTAGTATTCTAAAAGTAATCGCCGACCTTTTCGGGATATTTAAAGGAAATTATAATGAGATTCGTTAGAAAATAGAACTCAATTATTTATTCAGGAAACTGAAAAAAATGTGAAATTTTCCCATCCACCACCAAATTGACTTCAATTGTCGTGTTATAAAAATTTAATTTGGATTAAAAAACAAAAAATGCTAGTCAATGGTTTTCACTTGTATTACCTAGTAACCCGTCAAAAATGATGGTACTTTTACGTGTCGGTTCCTAAGGAATAAGTATTTATTTATTTTATTTAAAAAAAAAAAACGAAAAAAATTTTCTTCTTAAAAAAATTTACTATTTAAAAGTTACGGACGGAACAAGGAAATTATTATAATTGGGATAAGGAAAATTATTTTGGTACAAAAATTTAAACACAAGCAAAAAACTTTGTAAATAGCCCTTTATTAAACCTGTATCCATTATAGTTACTTTGAAACTACTTAATTTTGTAACCACGCCCCTTTTAATCCCCTTCCAACACAACTAATTTGTTTAAACTTGAACATTCATTTTGGTATATAAATCCTTCTGCATCGCGGAAACATGTCGAATCTTTACAACAAAATTTAAATGTGGTTAAGACAAAGTGTTAATTATTTTTTTTATAAAAGGGTGCCATAATGGAATTAAAAAAATCGAAGAAATAATATTTTTCATTTTTTAATTGATTTTAAATATATTCATTCAAATCTAAGTTAGTAATTGATACCTACAGCGCCGAAAAAAATGTAAAGTTACAAACTGATTAATTTTGATGACATTAAAAATAATTGTATGTACATAACAGAGGAGCAGAAAAACATCGACAATTATATTTAATTTCTTTAAAAATTGTACTATATATTTTTTTCTTATAATCGATATTTTCTGAATAATATTAAAATTATTTATTTATAACATTATTCGGCTATTGTTAAAATAATCTTTAACATTAATATTTATTTATTTAAATTAAGTGTAGTTTTGTATTTTGTCTCTTTTTTATGTACTTGTATATTTTGTCTCCCTCATTATGTTATAAATGTGCATCTCTTTGTATTTATTTTTTAGTTTTTAATAGTACCCTGATGAAGTTTGAGTAAAGCGAAAGCGGTTAGCTTATTAACTAATAAATAGTGGTTTTATACTAAGTTTAGGTGTTTAATTTATTTAATATTTCAAACCATAAAGTGATTGCTTTATATACCAGAATATAATATGTTAATTATTGTGATAGGAATATTACGAGATGTATATTGTATTTCGGTTTTTTTTCAAAGTATATGCTTAGGAAAAAATCATGCTTCTTGTTCTCACAGCAAGCCTCTGGTATAAAATTTAAAAAAATAATTATTTAAAGAAAATCTTGTTTTCTTTTCATCTAATTATAAAAAAAACAATTTATTTTTTCCCGCCCTCTTCACCAGAACAGAGCTCGTATCAAGGTGGGCAGTGTTTTTCTCTTGTAATATTAGCAAAAGTTGGTTTCATTATCATTCATTCATTAAATACATGAAATTTTGAACAACCATAGAAATTCTCACAGTAAATGCCAATAGAATAAGCCAGAAAGGAAAGTAAACAAGACTGTGTGGAAATGGAGGATGACGAACCAAAGAGAGGTGCCATAAAAATAAATATGCCATAAAGGCAGCACCCAAGATAGCACCCGGGGTTACAACGCTGCTGATGATAAAGATATCGGGGCATTGAATCATTACGTTATTTATATTGGAGGCTCGTTTATTTTTGGACGAAAAATCATCAAGCGTTACATAAACGAATGACAATAATCTTCACATAATTAAATTCATCCAGAAAAAAATCTTTTATTTTTGGAATTCCATAAATATTATTTTAATTATGATTACGACTTCACATCAAACGTTTATCGACAGGGAATATATTATTAAGCAAAGCTAATTGAACGAATCATGTAATTAAGCGGCCGCGAGGCGGGCATAAATTTAGCTGTAGAGCAGCGTTTAAAGTAATAATTACTTGAACTGAGTGATTATTGTTAATATTATCCATAAGAATGTGTGGTGACCAAAAACGCGTACATATACACATGTAATGAGGAACCACATATGCTGACATCGAGCACGGCAGACCGTTACCCTCGATACAGAGGTCGAGGCAAAAGCGCTGAGCACAACGAACAAGGCGACAATGTAAGCCGGACCAATGATCGAGTACAAAGGGAACGTATAGCAAAGGGCATGAAGAGCGGATAAACTCACCTTGCTGATCCAGACAAAATATCCAACACGCACTGCCGAGTAAAGACGAAGTCATAACAAACCCAATCTCTTTGTTCACATTCACTATAAAAACGATAGTCTCCAGAGCAAACCATCTCACTTCCCCAGTGAACGGCTCATATAGCGGAAGCCCTCGCCGTCATACCTTTGAACGTCATGCTTTCACTTGTAACCTTTGTACCTACTGTATTCTTCATAACTTTTGCTTTTGCAATTCAATAAATTCTGTAAAACCATCGTGACTTTACATCATCAACATCGCTTCAACTCATCCTAAACCGGAGGGCTCATCCACCTCCACATTGGTGACTCCCGACGTGAGTCGGGATCCACAAATGCATGCTTTAATTTGTTCGTCTTCTTCTTATGGTGCCATCTCCTATCGCAGGTCGGCAATCATCCTGGCGATTACGACTTTATTTACCGCCACACGAAACAACTCAGTCGAGTTACACTTATACCAGTTCGAACAAGTACCGCAGCCATGAGATGCGGCGTCTTCCTACACATATTTTACTATTTCTCTCATGATATATGTCCGAAGTACTCCGGCATTCTTGTCTTGATAGCTCGCAACACTTCTCGGTCTTTTTCCATACGCCGGAGGACTTCATCATTCGTCACTCTACCCACCGGGAAACTTTCAATATATGTCTATAGATCCACATCTCCAAAGCTTAGACTTTGAGATTAGTTCTTGGTTTAGAGTCCATGTGTAGGCTGGCCTAACTTACCCGCTGGTAAACTTGAAGGAGAAGTGCTGAAAAGCGCACGCGAGATCTACGCTAATACTCCGGCCACACAATACGGTGGCTCTGGTGCATTCTTAGCAGGGTTCCTCGTCACGGCGCACATTACCGTCTTCGTGAGTAGGTATCATGTTCATCTTCACCATGAATTGATTGACATATGTGTGGTATAAAAGAAGAGGCAGCAATGTCCAAAAAAATTGATTGCAGTCATCGAGGATTACTAATTTATAATGTAGCCTATAAATTTATAAGAAACACGCTTGTGGAATGGATAGATACATAAAATCTAGAATACAGTAAATTTTAAATTAGTAATTCTCAGTGACTATTCAAAACATTTTTCTCTCTCGACTTCGATCTCCCGAGGCGAGGGGTATACAATAAGATGAGATAAAATAACAAAAAATAATTAATTTTCACAATTTAATATTCTATAGAGTGTTTTTGGGCTGCTCTGCCATGTCGCGATCTCTTTGGCCGACGTTTCATGTGTCATTGCAGTATCTTTTCAGCAATCAATGGAAGCATTTTTAAAGTGAAATTCATTTTTGTCACATTAAGATATCGGTGAAATTTTGAATATTTTTTTGGGCAGTTAAAGCTAGTAGCTACTAGGGTCGTGCAGTGGTTACGTAAAAGTCATGGAACATCGCAGCATGACTTTTACGTAACCAATTATTTGGAAAAAAAAGGAATACAACATATATTTCTATCACAATCGTTATCATAGTATTCGTATTTTGATACATCATTAAAATCTGTAGCATAAATATTTAATTTCTATTTTTTTCCCAAAATATACGTTTACAAAAAAGTCATGCTACAATGTTCCCACTGCACACGCCAGTAAGCTACGTATTGCAAATAAAGACAAAAGACCCCGCACATTGTCAATATTATTCGTCAATAATATTGGCAGGGCGAATATGGATATTTATCCTCACATGGTCAATATTATTGATTAATAATGTTGATAGTGTGCGGAGGCCTTAAGGGGTTAAAAATATTGATTCCTGTTGTCTTCAAACTGAAACCACATATTTACTTTAAATGCCTTTTATTATTAATATATTAAAATTGCCGGATCGTGAGAATATTTTACTAGATGGTTGATTTTAAGATAAAGACAACACTTGTATAAGACCACTTTTGAGTTTAAGTTATACACTACTAGTTTTGAGAAGTACAGATGTTCTCATCTACAGGTGAGAATATAAACCTGTAGACAGAACATCTGCAGTTCTCGATACTAGAAGTAAGAATTTAAACTCAAAAGTGGTCTTATATAAGTGTTGTCTGTATATATAAATTAATCATGTCATTCCACAAGTTAATGCCAAATCAATAAATAATAGTAGATGGTCATAGAACAGCCGTATATATAGATATTTATTACTTTTTCCATGATGAATTTTTTTATTAGGTATTATTCATAGAGTATCAAAAAATTATCATATTTTATATACACATTTTTTACGCTTTATATATGAGGGTACTAAAACTATCACATAGAACAGCTTGTTGGTGCATGACGCTCACGTAGTAATCTGGTTGGTGGTTTGTGCCCTATTCCACGACCCCAGCAAGTTGTTCCTATTTTCATTGCACAGGCTTATAGCTTAGTTTGATGCGACACGTATTCCTTGCTCACATCTCTGTTTTAAAAAACTGGATATTATTACAAACTCTGAAGTTACAAAAGTATTAAATTTTTTAGTAAATTTGAATACAGACTAAATCTCTATCTTACCTGACAATCGAATATATATTAGAGGTCAATTTTTTTTATCTAATTATTATCTCACCAATAAATAAAGGAGTAGGTACTCAATTTATATTAAACTACACATTATATAAAAAAAAATAATGTGAGTGAAATTCCGATGCGTGTACAGTGCATGTAGACATAAATAATTAAGTTTTCAATTTAAAATAAAGCCATTATTCTTCATCTACGAGCATCTTTTCCATGCTTAAATTAATTTACTGTTTGTTTTAAAACTCTATAAAATTTCCATTTCAAAAGTGCGTACTTCCGCAATTTGAATATTAAAAAATCGGAGAATTATTTTTAATATTTAAAAAATGAACGAAAACATAAGCGAGCATTACGACGCAATCCTTCTTTAAATGGTTATTTGATAATTACTTATATTTTAATGGAAATTAAAAATATATGTAGGTACCTAATTATAAATAAAAAAATTTCATCAACGCTTTCATTTAATTTAACAGGAAACTGATACATTTCGTCGAAAAAGTGCCAATTTAATTTGAAATACAAATAATTTTTTTGTGTATTTCTTATT
Organism: Agrypnia vestita; assembly: GCA_016648135.1. Taxonomy (NCBI): domain Eukaryota; kingdom Metazoa; phylum Arthropoda; class Insecta; order Trichoptera; family Phryganeidae; genus Agrypnia; species Agrypnia vestita. The sequence goes on along the minus strand of JADDOH010024353.1, from coordinate 10,392 downwards.
TTAAAGTTTTTTTTTTTTTCTCAATTAGATTTATAAAGGATTAAATCTCTACGTTTGTAAAGTAATAGAATCGAGATTTTTTTTCATAAACAGGCATTTTTAGGTGCCAAAATTTCAATTCACACGTTTTATAACTTTCTTAAAAATATGACATTGTATAATATTATATATCCTATCAGCCATGGCGGTGAATAGAGGTAACATTGTCATGGGGAGGCTATTTTTAGGCAAAGAATAGAAAATGGCTGAGGATTACTATGATGATAATATTATTATTAATTGATACGGCAGTTACTTTGTGGTGCAACGTGATTATTTTAATTTAAACTAAATTGATCTTTGTAATATTAAGTTAAATTTAACACGACTATTGTTTCGAGAGAAGCAGTCCCTCTCATCATCAGGTGTTATTTATAACTAACCTTAATAGAGAAATTATGAAAATATTTGAGTACCTAGAGTAAAGGGTCGCGGAGCAGAGGGGTGAGTTTTTTGTGTGATCTTCAAGAGGAAGATGTTGAGAAGCGGACACTTTTGACAGATGATGTTGTTTATAAGTGTTACCTCAGAATTCAATTTCTTTTGGATTTTGACGGTTTCCAAACTATCCATCATCAATCCTTTATAAGGAACCGAGTGTCGTAGTTTTAGATTATGATTATCGAAAGAATGGTTGTTCATTCTTTTGATTTTCAGGTTTTCTCAGAACCTCTGGACGGGGATCAGGATTCATGACAGGTTCCATCAATATGACGCCATTAATATCAGTCACCGCTTTGTCATGTAGTCATGGTGACTACATATTTTTTCAGTACCTACTCATAAACGTTAAAGTTACGTATTGACAATTTTTAGAAATTTGCTTGTTTTACATTCCGATAGTTAGATGGAGTATCTTCATTGCACTTACATAAAATTTTGAATTGAAAAATATAATTTGTATCCACTGAACACCAAAATATATAAACATTAAAATATGTACACATTAAAGTAACGTAAATTTCTTGATACATTTCTTGGTACATTGATCTGAATCCACGGAATATTCCAATAAGTTTGACTTACTTATAAAAATTACTACGAGCTCCTTCATTTTTAAACAGTTATGAAAAAATCATACTGAATACTATTTAAAAGAATAAATACAAAATGAAAAATGATACAAAAGAAGCGGTATGGAACGATTTTTTTTAATAAATTTAAGAATAAATTAAATACTATGTTTTAAATCACTTTATTGCTATATATTTGTCAACTAGTTTCGGTTGGACTCAACCTTCTTCAGGACACTTACAATATAGACTAATCTAGATACAGAAATTTATAAAGGAGGATTTTTTTTTAAATAAAAAAAAATAGGTTTACGGGGGGATACACATTACATTACACATTACACATTACACAAGAATAAATACTTTAGCTTCTTTATGAATAAATCTTAAATATACGCAAGGAGGGACATACTTTCGCTGCAACCCAATCCTCTTGCCTAAAAAAGAGATTTAGTAAATCTCTGTACAATTTTATACTCTTTTCTCATACATATGTAGTACCTAGCTACGTAGAGAACAATGCTATTCAACCGTTTTCTAACATATACAATTTTAAAATATCCAAATTTCAGTCCTGCCTTTCCAGTGAACTATATAATATATAACATAATAAATATATAAATATATAACACACACATAATCATGAGACTACTTATTGTAGGACTCACTCGACTTTGGAACGTGAAAGCCGACGGTCGGATCTAAACATTTTGTTAACCCTGTAGGAACATGAACACAGACAAAGCAGTTAAATGATGATGCGAGAACTTGAGTAATTTGGAACAAATAATAATTATGTATATCTCCAAGTATTTAAATTAACAGAGGAATAAATAGATGAGGAAAGATAATGTTTGTTCAAGCTCCGATGAGCATCGTATCAAATATCTCAGGAATCCTCAACAATTTGCTCACATCTCGTCGTCGGTGTCATGAAGAACCATTCGAACAAAACCAATGGCAAGATATCTATCCGTCTCACCTCATTCTTGGATCAATGCGATAGATTTTACATACTTATAACGTGAGCTGTAAAATAATTGTGAAGGCCTATTGAAATAAAAAAATTTAAAAAATTCTCCTGAAAATAAGAAAATCTAGAAATGCAAATAATGGAGTAGAATAAACATAATCGAGGTTTACCCGGCATTGTGCACATTACACAAAATCATTAGAAATTACTGGAAAAGTTTTGAAAGCATTCGATCATACCAGAATGTTCGCGAAATTACATTCCCTATGTAATGAGTGACATAGCCACTACACAGTTTATTGTGGCAGTTCGGCAAAATCACAGAAGTGAAACGGCGACTAGTTCAAATTATAAGCGACCAGAGAACGTAGATGATGATATTACCTACCGGGCATTCGATAGTGTATAAATGCGATCAAAGATTTGCAAATATTCTGGAAAACTTAATGAAGTGTTTCACAGAGAAGCGAAAGTCTCTCGATGATGACAATTAGTGTAAATTTATTAATAGTTATAAAAGTATAAAGTAAATTATCCTCAATGCTTATGCATTTGTATCTTTTATTCAAAGATCCATTCCCAAGGGAGATTGGAAATCATCACAGCTATTTGAATTGAACGATTATGAGAGACGATGATAGAATCATGAAAATTCTTTTACCTTCACTTTTAAGTTTTCCTTGAATCTATCTACCCATTTAGTATAATTAATATTAATCACTTCATATATCTGGCATCTTGTAATAAATCCAAAGTATGTACTCAAAAATTTTCCAATTGATAGAAATCAGAACTTTACTTTTTTCTCCATTTCACGCTTTGTACAATTGATATATTATCAATATTCTTTGATTACACATTTTTGTGGTGGCTTGAGTTTAAATTTCAACTACGTAAAAAAGTACTAAAATGATTTAAAATTCGATTAAAAGTTAAGGTTTTAACTTTTTTTACATATTAAATCACGCACATTGAGAAAACATCTTTGTTTCATCTATATTCCGAATTTCTCGTACACAAGTACACCAGGTATTTTTATCTGTGGACTTTTTCAATATTTTCTTATCCCATTTTAAAAGAAACCGGCAATTTTTAGGTAAACCATAAATTCGATTTTTTAAATATCCATTTTGCTCAATAATTTATAGAACCTAATATCCAATAATCAATATATTCCATACCATACAATCCTTCCATGCTATTGGCATTTGACTTTCGAGTAATTTCATTATTCTTTATATTAAACATTAGAAGTTCAAACATACACAGCTGCATATACATTGCAATATTACTCCACACAAATCAATTCGTATCTGATACGTTTGCAAAAAACAATAGTTTATAATTATTTTAATTTTCACTTCGTTGAAAACTGGTTATCTTCCACTGGTATAATCCGAGTGGAGTGGCATCCTCAGCTGTTGCCTAACAAGTTCAATCTACCATCATCGCGTGAGAAGAATCGCACATTCAAGGATCGCTTACAGAACTCGGGGCTCATTGTCTGTGGTGTGGGTGGGACCTCGGATAGAGGAATCGTCAAATTCTATTTATTTACATTTTTAGTATGTAGTCTACATTTCAAATAATAAATCAGCCTGTATGCTCGAATGATGTGCCACAGGGTATGACAATATTGTCGGAACATATGAAAATAATCCAGAATATTTTGAATATGTTCAAATATTTTCAAAAACACAATACTCGATTTAATCCACTCCTTTAGATTATTACAATACAATACAATGAATCAAGATACGTTATAAATGTCACATAGAGACGAAAAGAGCTTCGTATCTATGAGACATCTATGATATATCTTGATTAATGATGTCCCCCTGTGGATTAAATCCAGTACTGTGTGTGGCGAAACGAAGCTCTGTCAGACCAGACCGTCTGAATAAGAAGACATTGAAGAAATTAATCCCTTTTCTAAAGGCATTGCAGACATCAGACAATGCAAATAAAGGTATTTAATTTGAGAGAGATACGCGAAAATATACAAATCTCCTTACTTAAGTACGACGAACACCGACGTTTACCTACGTCTCGTTTATTTATTTTTTATTTTCGTCTATTAAGTGTTTGGATAAGGACAGTGATATAATAAACTGTAGATACGTTACAAGCGTGAAATCTTGGCAACTCAACAGTAAGGTAATTGCCTTACTTGCACGTTATCGAACGGACCTTCTTTGTGATCGGGCGCGACGCTACGCGGAAAAAAGAACAGAGTATCGTACACTATTGTAAGAATGATTATGTTATTTTAGTCACCGTGACTTCAAATTACCTAATTTTTCTGTCTACACGCAGAGCGTTAGTGAAATGAGATTTGTTGTCTCTTTCAATGCAATATTTGCTACATATGAAAGCCGGCTAGTATGAGAATAACGTGTCTGTATTATAATATGTCAATGGATAAGGATCTGTGTATATCACTATCTTGTATATAATGTCGGTTCTGATAATTCCTCTTGTTTGCAGATGTACGTGATCGTTTTATTCAACAATTTGGCTGTAAATCCTTTCAAATTCCTGGTAATCCGTCTCCTTTCCAACATTTGTCCTGTCTGCGAGTCCTATCGGCCATCGCTCTAGCGACACGACACATAACGAGTTTTGCCAAACGCATTCCTGGAATTCCATCTGGTCTGCTAATTTCCGTCTGGAGACTCTTTATGGGGATGCTGGAAGAATTGTCTTTAAATTATTGTTATTGCACAGAGTGAATGACATCTGACGTATATACTCGTAGATGGATGTTCTCTTATTCAGTAGGGTGCTGCATTCAAAAAATATTTTTCTGAGCGAATCGTCGCAGTTATCATCGATATTATTGAATAAAAATAGTAATCTAATGTGATACAATTATTATTTATACAAAATTTATTTTTGAATTTTATAATGAAGAATCCAATATCGAAATTTGATTTAACAATTAAAATAAAATTTGATTAAATTATTGTAAATAGTGATGTACATACATATAACACCAGAAATAGGAATATAATAAGATTACCATATAAGAAAAAAGTATACACACAGAATTGTCTAATATACAGAGATGTAAAAATATATGATGAGATGCCAGAAAACATGAAAAATATAAATAAGATGAATGAATTTAAAAACGAATGCTATAATTATCGTAAGAATAGTATAAAATTGTAGAGCATAAGATGTATTATTTATTATAGATTTTACCGTAGATTAGATTAGATGTAAATGTAAGTATGTAGGTTATTGTGGATAGTAATAGATTTAAGAATTTAAAGTGTTAAATACTAGTTAATATACAAATTGTAATATCAACTAACTTAAGAAATAAATAAAATAAAAATTTTAAATACCACATTTATTCCTATCATCTGGTAATTTCCTATCATCTAGTGCCAACTCTGATGTATGGAAGTGAACCCTGTCATTGACAAAAAAGGAATGAAAGTAGACTGAATGCGGTGGAAATGCGCGTCAAAAAGACGCTTGTGTGGAAAATCTTTGGTCGTTATAGTGATGAATGAACAAATTAAAATGAATTTAGTCCTGGCTAGGTAGTGTGGGAGACAGAATAAAAAAAGGAGTGCTGAGATGGTTTGGTCATGTAGAACGCATGAGCGAGGAAAGAATTGTTTAGAAAATATATGGGGCGAGTGTTGAAGTCAACAGAAATAGAGGGCGTCCGCGAAAGACCTGGCGGCATGATCATATATTACAAATATTAGAGGATGGCCTTTTTAAAAGTCTCAATAACCAATAAAAATATATGCATATAAACACACGCTATATTCCATTGGAAAGCGTAAAGGGATGACATTTGAAAAATACCATTATAACGGTAAAATGTAGACGTTTTTCTCTAATATGTGCCTGAAATCTAACAGGAAAAATTATTAATTGATATAACAGTAACCCTGCGGTACAATAAGATTACTTTAATTTATACTAAATTAAACCTTAATATAAAACACACGTTGAATAATATTTATTGTTTCAAGAGAAGCCATCCCTCTCGAAACTAAAGTAGTGATAAATATATCTCAACATGTGTATATAACAAGGTTTAATTTAGTGTTTAATCTAAAGTGAATAAATAATGATTTATTCAAAAATGAATTAAAAATATGAAAGAATATAGGAGGAGGAGTAATAGGAGAAAAAGTAGGAGGTAATCTCCGAAACTACTTGATTTCAAAAATTCTTTCATCAATATTTAGAATAGACATTCAGGTTGGACATAAATTATATACTATTCCTTTAAAATAAAGAGCTTTTCGTGGTAACCTATTTTACAATTAATGTCGACGAAAAAATGGTCGAGCCATGCGTTTTTTACCAACGCTACCTTATACAGTGAGAGGTATTTAAATACATTCTACAGAGAAGTAGTAGAACATAAAAAGTTCTACGAAAATTCCACCATGACATAAATCTAGGTGTTAAGGTTGATAAAATATGACTAAAAGTTATTAAAAATTATCGCGTAAAAGAAATTGCAATAGGGAAAGCACATTGCTCAAAGGATGAACAAATGCCCGCCCTTCATCCAATTATTAAGTAGTAGCCAATAGTAGTAGTAGTATCCGGCAGTAGATAAGTCAAACATCCTGGTCACCACGTACTGCAGATCAGCTTCGCTATTAGCTGCTCATCCCGCAACATCCGTAAATACCTACCTAGTGGGCAGGATATAATCAAAACGCCCACTCTCGCTCTCACTCAACGTACGAGTTGAAAAGCCATGGCGGCATTATTATATTTACTATTATTAACATTACATATTTTCCTTTTTAATAATAAACATTTCATATTTGTTTTTGCTTTACTGAAACCACGTTTTGTTCTAAAGCAAAAACCTTATATTGTTACTGTTTGTATATTTATTTTTTATTTTTTTTATTTATTTATTTAAAAATCCTTGTTTACAAATAAGATACTTAATACTAATTTAACAATAAACATAAGATAAAACATAAGATAATTTACACATTTTTTTGTTTTGTTTAATTTGTGGATTATGCCACTCTACTAGGCTACGCCTGTCCCAGAGTGGCGTTATAGCACACAATTATAATATTTTTTCGAGTTCGTCAGTAGTATTTATTTTCATAAGGTAGTTATTATGTATCTATAGAGTATCAAGTGGAATGTTAGTGAAAGTTGAGTTAGTCATAAGTCCAAGTGTAAATATGTGTAGAATAATTGTTTAATGTAAAAAGGGTTAAAGTTTTGTTTAAGATTATTTTTTTATTTTCCTTAATTAATTAATTAATTTATATAGGTATATATTTTTATTTAAAGACATTATTACGCAATTACAGTAAGTAAATTTTCAGTTGCTGTTCTACCTTTGGAGGTAAGCCAGTTGTTTGCTAAAGCTTGTTATTTTATTAATTGAGTATATTCTGATTTCCGGGAAGTCTGTTTTAAATATGTTAAATATTTTAGGCCCTATGTATGAGTAATTTTTCTGTCCATGTGTTGTCTTAGTTTTTGGTATTTCGTCAAGGTTTCGTACTGCTTGTCTAGTATTATGTGAATGCGAGTTACTGGTTGCTGTTAGGTGGTTTGTGTTTTTAATGTAGAAGATGAGGGTAGACTTAACGAACAGCTGTCTAACGTCCAGTACATTAAATTCTCTGAATAGTCTGTCTGATTGGTATGTGAATGGTTTCTTATTAATGACTCGGAGCAAGGTTTTTTGTGCCGTTATAGCTGGTTTTAATGTGGTTTTGTAAGTACCTCCCCAACTTGGAATCGCATAGTTCAAAAATGACTGGGCAAGAGCATAATAGATAGTTTTGAGTTGCTGTTTATTAAAAATATTACGTATGGATTTAAAAAGGTAAATGAGTTTTAAAAGTTTTCCCGATAATAGTTCAATGTGAAGTTTCCAGTTTAGGTGCCTGTCTATTATGATTCCCAAGTATTTTACACTATCTGCATTTTCCAAGGGGGTGCAATCACAGTTTTGGTGTTGGCAATCATGCATAGTCAATTTTAAATCGCTAGATGGCTGCCCTCTTTTATCTATGCTGAATGTCAAATACTTAGTTTTTTTGAGATTGACTGTTAGCAAATTATTTTCCAGCCAGTGTTTTACTATGTTGCAACCCAGTTCAGCTGCTTTGAAAACAAGATCCCATGATGAAGCGTGGAACAGGAGTATTGTATCGTCTGCAAAAGTAACTACTTTCCCCCCCGTTGTTAGCTTGCATAAATCGTTTATGTATAGGAGGAATAAAACAGGTCCTAGTGTACTTCCTTGAGGGACTCCGTATTTGATGTAATGTTCGTCACTTTTAGTTTTGTCAAGTTGTGTAAATTGTGTTCTGTCTGTAAGGTAAGTTTTGAACCAGTTGTAACTTGCTTCCGAAAGTCCAGTCTGTTTTAGTTTGTGAAGCATTTTTTCATGTGAAACTGTGTCAAAAGCTTTCGTCAAGTCTAGTGCTATTGCTATACATTTTTTATTATTGTCAAGTTTGTCTGAAATATAACCAATAACTTCCTGTATTGCTTCTTGTGTACCCCGATTTTTTCTAAATCCAAACTGGTTGTTGGCTAAAATTTGATGTTTTTCTAAAAAGTTGGTGAATTGATTACAAACACATTTCTCTAGCAGCTTAGATAGTAAATTTAGGATGGATATAGGTCGGTAGTTATTTGGATCGTCTTTATTGCCAGCTTTATGTACGGGTGTGATTTTAGCCGTTTTTAGTTGGGACGGGAAAATACCTTTTGTGATGCTTAAATTAAATATATGAACTATAGGTTTTAGTAATATTTCTTTGAACGATTTAATTACTCTAGCGGATATTCCGTCCGGGCCTGGAGAGCAGTCTATGTTCAGGTCATCTACTATTTTTTCCACATCTTTGTAACAGATAGGGGAGATCTCAAATTTGGGGAGATGGGGTCCGTTAGTTTTTATATTATTATAGTGTGACTGCTGTTTGTATTTATTTAATACTTTACGCGCTAGTGTTTCACCAATTGTGGAGAAGTGAAGGTTTAGTTTATCTGCTATTTCTTTCTTATCAGTGATGGTAGTGTTGTTGTGTACCAAAGTATTAATGTTACTTTTTTTATGTGTTTCAATACCATTTAATTCTTTTACGACATTCCATATGTTTTTAGTATTATTTTTTTGTTCGATTTTTTGTTTGTAGTGTTGTTCTTTCCTTTTTTTATTATGTTGTTACATATATTGCGGTATCTTTTATAATACTGATATAGTGAATGGTTAAATGGATGTTTTTTTACTTGCTGATGAAGTTGGTCACGTTTGTGAGTGCATTTAATTATATTCGGTGTTATCCAGGGTTTTATACATTTATTTATTTTTCTAACATAAGAGGTAGTATTTTTTTCAATATGTTTATTAAGAGTGTTTAAGAATCTAGATAAAGCTACATCCGTTTGTTTTTCTTTTAATACGTCTATCCAGCTTTCTGTAATTAGATCAGTTTTAAGTTCTTCGAAGTTTATTTGTTGGGTTTTTGTTAGATGTTGCTTACTTTGTAGTTTTGTGGTATTGCCGTGTAGCCCTAGCACAGTGCTGTAATGGTCGGTAATTGTTGATTTAATGACAGCAGTCTGTACGCTTAGTTTTGATTTTACATATATGTGGTCAAGACAAGAACCTGACTCTCTGTTTTCCCGTGTTGCTACGCTTATTGTTTCAAGATAGCCATATGCTGACATTAGACACTCGTATTCGTGTGCTTGTTTGTGTTTGAGACCAATAGTGTTGATATTGATGTCACCCGCTATAATACAAGTCTGATAAATGTTGATGTTATGTATGTTTTCTTCTAGTGAGTTAATAAATTCCGTAATACATGCGTTGCTAGGCGATCTGTAGATAGCTAGTATTGCAAGGGTGTTGTTAATTATTATTTTTAAAAAATTTGCATGTAATAAGGTAGGTTCATAGATAGTGACGTTTTTTACTTGTTTATTTATATATACAACAACACCATCCGATCTGTTTTGAGAAATTTCTGTCCTGAATGGTTCATAATTTTTAATGGGTCTGAGTATGGTGTTGTCTGTCGTCCAACACTCAGTCAGGATTATTATGTCAAATTCCATGGTGGTGTCAGTTAGGAATATTAATAAATTGTCAAAGTTTTTTTCTAGCGATCGGATGTTCAGATTAAGTATTTTTATGTTGTATTGCCTGTTAAATGAAAGTGAGCTTTAGAGGCACAGTCTAGCGTGTCGGTTTTTATTTGCTTTATTGTATCTAAATTATTTATACATGAGAAAGCCATTTTTGTTTGGGAAGGTGATGTAGTATTCTGGCTTGTCTAGCTTTTTTTGCATTTAAGACATATAACCATATTTATTTTTTTGTATTGTAAG